>JAGVSQ010014299.1:0-10675 GCA_022683975.1 Rhyacophila evoluta
ACTTATGAAGAGCGCCTCACGTTCGTTACGCCACGGTATACGCCCGCATAACGGTGTGGAGACGTGGCGGGTGGTGGAGGGGAAAGCAAGTACTCTTCATAAAAAGCGGTTGTCAAACTGTTTCTCAAACTGTAAAGTATCAAATTCTTTACTTTTAAATTATTCGAAAATCCTTGGCGGCTTTGGGATTATAAATTTCAACTTTCGATACCTCGCAAGTACGCACGCCTACTTTAGGAGAACGAAATTGTTTTAGTTCCCATGGTTGTAGATTGCCTTATTTGTTGAATTTTTTTTTTTGAATCTGAAAGTACAAGACTGGATACTCAATGGCTTGGGCAATCGGTTTAACCCTTAGGACTCGAAATTATAAATTTCGTTCAAAAATTAATTTTAAATATTTCAAAATTTTCCTATGTTTCAAATAGCGTGCGCATTAGCGTCAAAACATTAGTGATGTATCATATGTGAAAGCGCGAGTCGCGAACGATTCCTCATGGATAGTAATATACACAATACTGGAAATTTCAAATAAAATATGAGAGATATTCCAATGATTATTTTTGGGTTTTTTCTATGTCTAGTAAACGTATAAACATATTGAACTAAAATCAATGCCTAATCTATAGCATTTTACCAGGGGTATAGTTAGATCCAGTCAGGAACGTATGTTTTTTTATATCCGCAGGCCCGTCAAGGTTAATTAATTACGATCCTAATTTCAATGTCAAAATAATTAAAAACACGTAAAAAAACAATATATTGAGAAGTGCAAGGAGTTAAAAACCAATCCTTGTGAAAAACTGATATGCGTTAACTATAAAAATATATAAAGTATACTCCATTTCTGAAGCAGTTATCTTCAGACTGTAAAGATCGATATGCTTTACTTTTAGAGCGGACACGGAGAAAAATAGTGACATTATAAAATTATCTTTGTTATCAGTTATCAAATATGCGAACATATTAATATGTAATATAAAATATGCTCAAAAAGCTAATAAATAAATTATGATTGTAATATCGGAAAATGACTTGTTATGTTGTGAAATTCAGGTTGTTCAAAGTCCTGGGTTATTTCATAATGTAGTCATTATTCGCTCCATGCATTTCTCATATAATAAAAAACCAAGTGTATCTTGAAAGTGTGTAGAAAAAGCTACGCTCACAGTTTGAATAAAAGCACAGTCCAGTTATTTTCAAATGTGCAGAAAATTGTTGACAGTTTTTTTACCAGCACAAAGAAAATTCACGCATTTTTTATACATCGTATGCGCCAATAATGATAATATAGTTTCCATTCATTCTTCACTATAAACATACATCTGAAGGCGAAAATAATATTTTTTGAATTTATTAGACAAAACAAAAGAATATACAGATATAGGCATTTAATGTTGATTGATAGTTGTAAAACATGCGCGTTTTGCCTCCGTTGGCGATGGATTTACATTGTATAATTGCAAAAATATACAAGCAATAAATACCCAGTGAGTTAAGCAATTGGATGACGATCAATTCTCGTGAAAAAAATATGTTAAGCTACGTTTTCGCATTGTAAATATCTATATATTTAACACATTCGGAGTGAACTTAGTTAAAAAAACGATGATAAAGAAGAACTAGAGAATTATTATAATGAACGTCAAAAGAGTGAAGTGGGCAATCGATTGACATTTGATTGTCCGGAAAAAACTTTAAGTATACGTTTTTACGTTATGCAGATATATATGCCCTACATTAAAAGCAGAGACTGTGAAATCAATTACTCAAAAATTAAATATTATATGTAGTAAACTTTGTAAGTACCAGTGAGTGATTTATTTAATTGACGTATAGAAAATTGGTACATAAAAGCTATATTGAAAACAATATATAATATGATGTATATATTTGTTACACAAGAAAAAACCATGTTAATTAGTAACTGCATTCAAATGTCTGTTTCCCTGAAAAATTATTCCCAAGATTAATTATTCTGTTGATAACTATTTCAGTTATATTTTGACAATTGTCTTATTGATATAATTGATAAATATAGCCGTTGGTGAGTTGACTATTCATAATCTCAGTGTGCTGTTTCGTCACTGTCGGATTGGTTCATATTATATACACGGTGCGTCATTTGAATCAATTAGATTCCAACCAATACTGAATGATTAAGTAGAATCAGCCCTGATAGATTGTTTCTTTTATCGTTACTGCGTGATGTGCGGAAGTGAGACAGTACTAAAAAAATTGCATTGGTTAGATAGAAATAGCAACAATGTAGCAATGAGACGATTTCACCGGTTGGAACGATCTTGAATAAAAGCTTATAAAAAACAAAACGTGTTTCAATTAATTGGATGGTAAATACTATACAATATACTGTAATTCTATTTTTCCATAATACACCAATCACATGAGTTTAAAAAATAGTTCAGATACTTTTACGTATTTACCGTTGTGTATTTAAATGACTTTTGATTTTTATTTTCTGAATATTTGACAATTGGTCTGTTCGATAAACTAATTCTAAAGCGACGGTTTGCAACCAACATTGCCAGCTACAAAATTATTTGACAAACTTAATAATGATTTGATAAATAGTTTTTTGAAACTAAATGAATATTAATAACTAATAACATTTGTTATCTGGTTGTTAAGTATAAGCATTTTTTTCACAAACTTTTGTGCAAAATGATCTGCGTTTCTAATTTTACTTGGTTTGCATAATCCAAAGTCCTCGCAGGTCTTAAGTGTTATTGAATACATAATCGTATTTATGTTTATTTTATGAACTTTTCAGGCAGACAGTTATAAGAAGCTTGAGAAGTTTGATTACATGCTATGCTCAGAGAACAAAGTAAGTAATAATAATGTGAAGTTTACACAAAACGTCTACATAGCATCCTTGAAGTTCTAAAAAAACATATTAATTTTTTTTTGAAAGCAGTAATTTTTATTAAAGTTCAAGAGTAATAATTTATTTGATTGTTTGCATAAGCATAAAGCTCGTTTATTTAAAAGTCAAGACACATTATTTTATATAATATATCAAATGTAAATAATAATATAATGTAAATTGTGAGTTTTGAGTGAGTTTGCATGGACATTATTTTACAATTTATAAACAGCCTTTTGTTACGTGGTCTTGGACGACTGTTGGTTACTATCTAAAAGATGTATTTAGTGAAATTAAGAGATGCTGGCATGACCTAGGAGGATACAAAGCGACTGGCATATGTCAAAGCATTCTGGAAGCGCCATATGATACAGAAAGAGTGAGAAATAAGAAGGTTTCAGAATTTCAAACTCACTAAAAAACCTTTGTGATATTTTAAATTATGTTCTGTAGCTTAAATTTATAAATTCTCATCCAAATTATTTTAATTAATAGTCTGTATGATTATTATCATTTAATTTTAATTAAAGGAAAAATTTCGAGCAAGTAATTTTTGTATTAATCATTTAAAATGCAAACCAGTAGAAACAATCAATTTCAAGAATTTTGAAAACAAAAATAAACATTGAAAAACATGTTATATGGTTATTTTGTCCAAAAAATACTTATGCTAAATGTTCTCTTTTAAATTTTGACCGAGTGGAATAAGTTCATTTAGAAATATGCCGATGATATAATATTCTTCTTCCATGTTCGCTCCCTAAGTGGAGCACATGGACTCCCTAAAGAATCCCATCAGTATTCTTGCGTCTTCCTAAGTCATACCTGCATCCGGCAACTCCACCGAATACATTCTAGATATTATAAATATTATTTAGCGGCCTTCTGGGACGCCAACAACCGATCGGCTTAAAGAATAAGCAAGTTTGGTTCAGGGTTTCTTGAGGCATCCGCAATATGTGGCCGAGTATAATATAATATTTAAAAAAAATCTGAAAATACGATCTCGAAATCGATTTTTTTATTTAGTTATTTGAGAGATTTTCGCAGTTTATTTTCTTTCTAAATTAATTACTTAACAATTCGATGTAAGGTTTTTTATTCGTGGTATTTTTTCTTACCCACAACAAAAATGTCAAAAGCTTGAGAGAGCTTTTGAAATAAGTACTTAGACCAAATCTGGCTGAAACGTGTGTCATAAATATCTACATACAGAAGTGTAATGCAAAGAATTATGTCCATGCATGGAAGCATAACTAAGTAAACAATTTATACTTAGAGGACGATGCGCTGACGTTATCTTGGACATACACCCCAGTGGTTTGCGTACCAAATTTTCATATTCTACTACCGCCACTGGTCTCTAGTGGCCAAACAACTGAACTAAATTAATTTTCTAGATGTGGAAAACTGACATTAAAATTCATTTGTATTATTTATTATATAACCTAGTTATACTAATAATGGACATTATAAGTAATATTTAAATGAGTATTGTGTTAACTAAAAGCTCGAAACTATTTATTATACTTAAGTTAAGAAAACGTTTAATTATGAAGACTGCGATGGATATAAAGCTATTCATAAGTTTCTGGGACATCTTGTACTTAAACACCTTAAAATGTTCGCTCTGAAAGTGAAGCATATGGATCTACACAGTGTGAAGATATCCACTCCGAAAGTGGAGTATATGGATCTTCGCAATGTAGAGACGTATTGACAGATTATTTTTCAATAGAATTGTTTGTCACATAATTGTTCATCCCAATGGGCATTCAGTTCTATATTTTTGATTTTTTTAAATTCAACAGATGGGGAATTGAACCCGTATTCCTTGGATTATAAGGCGAGCAACTTTAAGGTTACTTATAGGAAACTCATTAATTAAAACTCGATTGTACAATTACTTTTATACTTTAAATATCAAATCCGCTTTGAAAGTCCACACGGATCTACACAGTGTGAAGATGTCTCTTCGGAAAGTGAAATATATAGATCTCCACAATGTAAACTTGACAGATAATTTTTCACGCAAATTGATTATCAGATAAATACTCAAGCTAGTTGACATCTAGTTTTTTTTTAAATCCAGCTGATATAGGAGTTGAACCAGCATTTCCCAGACGCAAGACGCCCACATTATTGTATAGCCTATCAGAGAGACATTTTTAACGAAACATTAAGTATAATTTAAAAGTATTTAAAATTTAATTCGAGACATGTCTTCACATCGCGAGGATCTAAATACTCCACATTTTGTGGATAAATTTGCTTCATTTTCGGAGCGCATATGGTATAAAAATATCAATATGACAAATACCATTCTAAAGTGTTTGACGTCGAGTCTACAGCATATTGAAAACAAGCGTAATTCCGTTCTGATAATATAATATTCATGAATAATTTTGTTCAATTCCCATTAGAATATTATGCGTACTTCCATAGCAAAGGAAAATTGCTTGACCGTTAATGCATTGTGAATATTTATAAGCTTTCGTAACGGATATGACGAAGTTTGAAAGATTGATGGTAAGTGAAACGCTCAATAGTAGTAAAGTATTATGGTTATACGTTTTTAAAGTTTCAATGCTGCAAGATAATTTCTCATTAAAATAATACCGTAAAATGCGGTGAAATATTGATCCAGTAGAACGGTTGTTTGTCTTCTTTGTTGTAAGGATATTACATTTTCGTTATGCATCGGTAAATAAGCTGAGATATTTCCAACAATAAGTTCGAAAAAAATATTTGTACCATGTTTTTCAACTATTTTAACTGGATTAGTCAATTACCAAACCGGGAAGGAATATATTAATAACATATTTGGTCCATGAAACTGTAACGTCATTATTTGAATAAGTCATTAAGAATGCATAAACAAAATGGAACAAATTAATTTCATGGCGCATTTATTTTAAAAGTTCAATCCTGTGTTGAAAATTATAGAGATTAAGCTGTAAGTCTGAAATGGTTAAATATCAATTCCGATTTTTATATTTATTTAAATTAGCAGTTTTCAACGACTTTCGCTTTTACGTATGAACATTTTAGATTAATGCAGTGTGATAATTTACTATAAAAGATTGTTTTGGATCAGGTGTTAGAGTCAAAGTTAATTGCTTAATTTTAAATTTAAATATATAATTAAAAATTAGAATTTTATGCTTCTACTCGAATGGAGCTCGCGATATCCGCTTTATTGTGATTAGTACAAGCAGTAGTATAAACAGTTTAATGCACGAAATCAAGATGGAAAAACACTTTTCTTATTGTTGCTTTAAGATTGGTTTGTCGAATAAAACATCCGTCAAATTTTCAGAAGATACTTAAATTATAGTCTAAATTTTTTAGTTTTTAGAAAACACGTTTTATTTTTCAAATAACACATGTGTATTCGATAAACGAATCCTATAGCGATGTTGTGCTGATAATGTCTGCTCCGAAAGTGAGACATGTATGTAACCACACAGTATGAAAATGTCCATATATGAATCTCTGCAAAATGATGAAATTTCTTGACAGATTTCTTCCCCTTGATAACTAATAGCCCAGCCAATTTTTCAACCCATTGAGCGTCAAGTCCCGCATTTTTAGATTTAAATAAATCCAGCAGCTGTAGACATTGAACCCGTAATCTCAGGAACCAATGCCTCAATGCAATAATGCCTCGGCCTCTGGAACACATTCGTATATTATAATATGATAATATCGATGATGATTTTTGGCTGTGATAAAAATCAGATCCGTTAAAACGCGTGGCTATTGGGTTAATTCTTAGGTGGTGTGTTACTCTAGCCAATAATAATTTTATTACACTTTAAATATTTTTATTAAATCTGAAAACTACCAGAATTGTCTTTGAAATTTGATTTTAAGCTAAAAAATATTTAAAATCCGTTTCTTTTATAAATATATATTATTTGCTATTAATTAACTCCTCGTCGTTAAAATATCTCTACAACAAAAGCAACTTTATTTTTGTTTTTATTGTACCAAACACTTGACAAGTTTATGTTCAGCTTCTTTGAGCTTCCTATCGCAGTTTACACATCGAAATCACATTGAAATCTAAATAATCCACTAGATGCGCTTACGAAAGTGCACATACGACAAAATCACCCTAATCCCTCACACAAGAGTCAAGAAATAAATCTTATTCATGTGCTGCTTGATCCGCACAAGTGACTGGCCGGATAAACCAGAGAAGCTTTTCTCTATAAGTAGAAACAGGAACTATTCAGGACGGAGCCTTAATGAAATAAAGCCTGAGACAGGCAAAGGAATAGCCTTTCCTCATGTCACGGTTCGTCACAGACCAAAGTTGAGGCAATCGACGAGCTAAAAGCTCGGAATAAATGATTGTAAACGTAATTTTATCGTAGTTCATATAGAGTATATATATATACAAGAAATTTCCACTCCATAAAAATATAATAATGAGTCTTAGAAATTAAGATTTTTTCATAGATGTATAATAGATAATAGAAAAAATATGGTTATTTTCTTTGAAATTGTTTTAAAACTGTGGAATATTTTTCTGGATTAATAGAATATAATAAAATAGACTAAATTCTTATTATTTTTCAAATTATCAAACAGCATAATTTTTTAAACGGTTCACATAATATTTTTATGTAATCGAAAAGCTAATTAATATGAAAACACATTAAATACAGCGATAAAAACATAGTTGTATTCAATGACATCCAAGAAAATTGAATATTACCGGAAAAACTCTACTATTATTTGGATTTAATTCGTCTCTAAGATATTTATTAGTATGCTCCACCTTACTGTCATTTCTTTGCTTTAATGCAGAACTATATAATATCACACTGAAATTAATGTAAAAGAAAGCTGCTTGAAAGATATTAAATTATATACAATTTGTGACCATCTTTGCAAAAACTTTTCGTTTTGGATATTTTTGTTGATATATATTACCTATTATGTGCAATAAGTATGATTTAGATTGTTAGTTAGAGTATTGTAATTAAATGTATTCAACAACATATTACAGTTTTTTTTATTATTTTTTATACCATGTTCGCTCCCAGAGTGGCGCAAATGGATCTACACAGTATAAAAATATCCACTTCGAGTGGAGTATATGAATCTTTGCAGTGTGAACGTTTTGACAGATTATTTTTCACGAGAATCGTTTGTCAAACAATTGCTCAACCCAATGGGCATACAGTCCTGCATTTTTATAATTTAAAAATCTGACAGATGAGGATTCGGGCCCACATTCCTCGGGCTGCTAGGTGCGAGTTATAGTTATATGTTGAAGGATATTGCATGCCATGGACGAAAATGCATCGTTTTTAAGAGAAACAAAAAACGTATACTTTAATTAAAAGTTTACTTAGTATAGATCTGAATCCAAGGGAAGATTTAAACTTTTTTAAATATTGTAATAAATTTCAAGTACTCTTGTTTTTCTAGTTTGCAAAAGCTTGAAATAAGCTTTCGTTTTTTATGTTGTTTGTTTAGCTTACACAGTTGATAAAACGATGGATTTTATATAAAAGTTATTATATTTGAAATTTATAGTTGTTTAAATTTATTTTTTATTAATTCTATAAGCTTGGTGACATGTACTACGTATATAATTAATTTTCATTTTGATTACAATTTGCGGCAATATCGATAGCCACATTCGGTTCAGTCCTATTTTCAGATACATGTTTCGCCCATTTGATAATTTCCCGATACATTGGTTGTACTTTCCGGGTAGAGTGGTCGGTCGGAAAATGCTATTACCGTCGGAGTGAGTGGCTGGTGGACTGACGGGGTTGTAAGGGGATGAAGAACATGGGGGTCGACTTTGAGGCCACGCCGTCTAGCGAGAGCTTTTACCGACTTCAACATTGTGATGGCGCATTCCAAAGATTTTTATCGTTGAAAAAATATTTTTGTCGTAATATATAATATATAGTTAAGTGATTTTTTTCATTATATCGGATAAATAAACAGCTTTCGAATTGTTTTGAATAGCATGCAAAATTAAGCAATGAAAACTAGTTTTTATATAAATATATAAAATATCTTAATAATTTAAATAATTTTGTCTCCCCGGCAGCGTAGTTGGCAACGCGCGCGCCTAGCGATCCAGGGAATGCGGGTTCTATTCCCCATCTGTCAGATTATAAAAATCCAAAAGAGGCAGGACTGAATGCCCATTAAGTTGAGTAATTGTCTGACCATTCTCATTAAAAATAATCTGTTAAGACGTCTTCACATTGCAAAGATCCATTTACTCGTCTTTCGGAGTGGATATCTTCACACTATGTAGATCCATATGCTCCATGTTGGGAGTGAACATGGTGTGTACATCTAAAATGATATATATATATAGTCAACATTCATGAAAATTATACGCATGAATTTAAGAGCTAAATATCGATGGCGTAAAGCCTTAATTTAAGTCCACTTATGGCCGAAAATGAATTAATAATATCATCTTGTTGCACCATTTTATATATATAATACGAGTATATAACATATTAATTTGAAAATTCAAAGTTATTTAAATATATCGAAAAGGGGTCAAAGAAAATTTTGACTACTTAATTCAGACCTACAACTGCAAAATATATAATTCAGATCTATGACAAGTATTTCGTTTGTAAGGAGCTCTAAAAATAAATCGTTGAAATGTGTTTTTGTTATAACCTGTTTTGACTACTTCTTCTTCTTCTTTCATGTTTGCTCCCTAAGTGAAAAATATATACACCACGTGTCACCTTTAAGAATCCCTGTCGCCCGCCAATATTCTTGCCTTCGTCCCAGGTCATACCTGCATCCCGTAACTTCGCCGAGTACATTCTACATGTAGTATTTAGCGGCCTCTTGAGACGCCGACGACCGATCGGCTTAAAAAAGGTCTGGTTCAGACATTCTTAAAGCATCCGCAATATGTGGCCGAGCCAGGTCCAGAATCGCAGCTTCACTTTGTCAGCGATAAATGGCTGCATGGTTCGTTCTCTTATCTTCTCATTTCGAACAAAATCATACCACTTTATGCCCAGAATCCGTCGCAGGCACCTGTTTCTAAAACTCAGAATACGGTTGTTTTGGGTCTTTGTTGGGTGCTTCAATTCACAACCATAGAGCACCAGAATTAGTTTTTCACTCGTCTGTAATTATTTCAAAAATTGACTTATCAAGTTTGCACTTTAAGCCATCGATATGATTGATTCCTACCTTACCATGTCAAAAAACAATGGCGCAAGACCACAAGCGTCCTGTAGAAAATGTATTTTTTTCATGGAAATAGATTGGGTGTATACATCTAGCTTGGTATAAGTCGAAGACTATGAAACACACACCAAAATTCCATTGTATATTCATTTTGATAAAAATACGGAGACATTTTTGCTACAACAGAATATCCAGATAAGCGATGAGAAAAATAACAAAATTATAAATGTTTATTTCCCTAGTACGCCCCTGTCTATCCTCCATTTTAGTTCTTGGTGCTAGCGTTCACTCACGATGCTCGCGATAGGCGATTAGATCGACAATGACTCTATTAAAATCACTACCGTTAGAGGGAGATTTGGGTAGGACTTCATCAAGAGTGGCTGTACTCTGCGGTTGATATTTAATTCTAGCGTATATGAATAATTAATATTTTTGACTGATTGTTCACAAATGAAAGACTCAATAGCTGTGCTCGATTGATCTCCTAAATTTAAAATCTATATAAATTACAATGTAATAGCTGTGATCATTTTTATATTGGTAAAACAACACGTAGTTTGAAAATAAGATTAAAAGAGCATT
>JAGVSQ010014300.1:0-10675 GCA_022683975.1 Rhyacophila evoluta
TAAAATCAATTTCCATCAAGCACCATCAGTCGAAAATATTAATTAATTAATATTTAATTTATTCAATTGTCCTAATTATATCGTACTGTTTCGTTTTAATAGTTGATGGTGTATGGTGGTTATAGCCGTGTACGCGATGGGAAAACCGACCATGGCCAAACACATAGTGACCTATTCCGTCTTTCTGCTATCAATAAAGAAAATACTGTAGCTGGTAAAAATCCATCATCGGCAGTTGCATCTTCAGGCCAGAGCAACACCAAAGATAAGGAAATCAGTTACAAATGGGAGTCCCTTAAAGGTGGAGTATATAAACCATCTCCACCTAGAACCTCGTTCTCGTGCTGTATTGCACCGGGGAATAAGGCGTATGTGTTTGGCGGAGTACAGGTAAATAAATATATTTTCTTATCAGTTGTTGAAAATTTACTGAGTTGCCTAGATATTTAGCAACACCGTAAAGTTGGTATCAAAAGTCATATTTTCTAAGCATAATCAAAGCAAATAGATAGTGATAGAAACAAGCACGGGATATGATTTAAAATTTCTCGATTCCTGACAAAAAATATTCACGATATATTCCTAATGTAGTCTTTGATTAATCTTTGCTAATTTAATATTTTTAGTTTAAAGAACTTTTATATCATATATATATGCTTCTCAGGCCTACATTTAGTATCTTTCTGTTGTTAACTAAAATAATAATAAAAAATGACTCCCTCCGCTAGGATGTTGAAGAAACAGAAGAGATGCTTACTGGCGAGATGTATGATAGTCTTCACTGCTTAGAGCTAGACACTGGCACTTGGCGAGAGGTTTCTATGAGGACTCAAAAGACTGAAAAGGCTGGAAAGAGTACTGATATCCCGGATAATGATAAAGATGAAGAAATGGATACCTCTGATGCTGCAACTGACAATGTTACAACAGGTTTTTTAAATTACAATATTTGGTTGAACAAAGTATTATTCAATTGACTGAACACTCTCCCCTTATGTATGTTGCGATTTTAAACTGCACAATTAATCACCATAATGGTTGAAAAATGTTAAATCTTTTTGTAATGTAATTTAATATTACATTTTACATTACACTATTAGACAAAGATTTCTATGTATTCTTGATCATTGAATTTATGGTTCATCATTGGTTGTTGTTTGTATGCTATGATCTAAGCTTCAAATTTCATTATATTTGTTTATAATGGCAGCACATAAAATGAATTATTTTTTATTGTTTTCAGTGTGTGATGATGGAGTGTTTAAAATGACTCTAGCCAATTCTAAACCATCAACAACGATGTCTGGCACAGGTGGGTCAGGAGAGTGTGCATCGTCAGGTAGTGCCCGAGAAGGGCCGAGCCCCCGCATGAACGCAATGATGGCCGTTCAGAAATCCATACTGTATCTTTATGGAGGCCTAATTGAAAAGGGAGAGAAACAGTTCACGCTTAGCGATATGTATGGTTTGGGTAAGCAACCTAACTTAACCTTATACTGCTGACCTTAAATACTAAAAAAATCAATTTTACTATTGTTATGGTATTACAAAATGATAATGAAAGTTTATTAAATAAATGAAATTCTTCTTGTGTTTAAATTTGCAATCATTTTCGTTTTATAGACCTCCATAAAATGGATGGCTGGCGGACGATTGTATCTCAGTCAGGACTTCCAGAGTGGTTGGGCAGTGACTCAGAGGATGACGAAGATGGTGATGATGAAGAATCGGGATCCGATGAAAGTGATTCACAGCAATCAGAATCTAATTGATGCAGACTTATTGAGATATTATACAGCAATTAATGCACCCATACAGTGCTACATGGCAATAATCCTTCGTGTATTCCATGTTGCTTGTAAAAATTGTGAATAACCCCAACTAGACTCAAATCATATAAAACCATGATATGAAGTAATATTTTTACCTTCAACATTCTCAGAGTGAAGAAGAATACTATTTTATATTTTTCTTTTTTTTTTGATAGGTCATTAGATATATTTATAGGTGGAATTGTACCCTGTTTAATGTGGTATTACGTGCTTATATATTTCGATTTTATTACTTTAATTTTAATATTTGACCACAAAAAAGGACAACTGGTTGGTACTAAAGCAGTTTTTGTTATCTAATTATCCCATTGTCTTGAAATGATAGAAATGTTAAATAGGAGATAATTTCAATAAAAAAAATAAAAAAACAAGGTCAATTTTGTTTGATTTCTACATGACTTATATTTATTTAAGAAAAATCCTACCATAAACCAAAAATGTAAAAATTTCTCTTAAAAGTCTTAAAATCTACAGGTATTACCTTATTTTAATACAGAATTTGAAAACAAAACATTTTCAATAAATTATAAAGTTTATACAATATTATATACTATAATAATTCTATTCTCCTGCAAAACATCAATTAAATAGCCTTAAAAAAATATGTCACACACCTTTGTATATTTCCCTGTATGTGTTTAAATGGCATTTGTTCATCTTCTAAACATCTTGACTGTTGGTCTACTTGATAAACCAATCCTAAAGCGTCAATAAGTCAAATCTAATCCATATTATATCTGCCACGTTTTGTAACTGTAAGGTGACGACTAGCAGGTAACATTTCCTGGATATTTTTAATTCATAGGAAACGGGGGGTTTAAAATAAACTGCCTGGGGATCCCAAAAAGATTTAAAAAGCTAAGTTGAAGAAAATTGTAAAAAAATGAGAAAAGATAAAATAAACATTTTATTTAATTTTAAAAAACAACAGTATATCATAGGTTGTAAAAGGAAAAAATATTAATTAGTAAAAATAATTGTATTTTTTCAATCATTATTTGTTAAAATTATCATTGTTAAGATTTTTCTAGGGCTGCGTTATCAGCTCACCATAACAACAAAAATCAGCAGGAAGTCATTATGATTTTTCGATAAAGACTACTATTTATTCTGATATGGATAAGTATGTACTTATATTGTAGGCATATGTATCAAAAAAGACAGGCAGTGAAATGATAAATCACTCAAAAATGAATGTTAAAATAAACCTTTACCGATATAAATCACATATAACAACCTAAGCTTCTTGCAAAGTAGCTGCTCACACAAGAGAATTATTGTAACTTATCTTAAGAAACACAATACATACACCTTAATGAGTTTCATAATCAGACAGCTAAATTGCTTTGCAAAATAGTATTTTATTTTTAAATGTTTTTTTGAGACACATGTTTGAAAAAATTTGAATTTAGAAATTTTTAACAAGTGACCTATAAAAGTCACAGGTGTTTTTGATTTTTTCCCCAAAAAATTTTCAATATTTTTCAATGAAATGAAAACAGAAGAAAGTGGAAATTTTCGGAAATAGTTCACTAGTTGAATATAGTAAGAGACTGCGTTGAATAGAGGTTTTTAGATTTGAACGTGTTAATCACGTATTTGGCAGCCCCAATAAAAACATAACCTATGTTTGACAGCGTTGACAATACATTGGCGACGGCCAAGATAGCGGTGTGATTTGTGGAATTGTTTCTTTATTACAAATTTTGATCATGGATGGAATATCACCGTACAATAGATTTTTGTCACTCCACCGACCTCAGTTACAATCTTCAGGTATCCCGGAGCATTTCTGGCCTGTTCTGTATAGAAAGCTAGCTGATCAAATCTTCGATGCCGGTGACATATTTTCATTACTGCTCATTGATTACGAAGAAGAAAAGAAACCATATGAACCTACGTGGAGTGTTCAAGTGATCAAAGATGACGGAATAGACTGTCTCGACTCTTCTCACATTTATTTAGTGGACCATGCGTGGACTTTCAGAATTGAAATTGCTCGCCAGCAACTGAGACAAGTGCCCGGATTATTACAACGTATGTATAATTTGATTGACGGTGGACAATCGACTTATCCGGAAAATGATGAACGAGATATGGTAGATTTTGTCTTTGATAATATTTGGAAATATGCCCAGTCTTATGCCATTAATACCCAGAATATATCAGCCGAAGACAGTGTTCCAATTTGGTATATTATGGACGAACTGGGTTCTGGCATTCAACATTCAGATGAACCCAATTTTAGAACAGTGCCTTTTATTTATATACCTGATGAAACAACATACACACTTCTATTTCCTATTAAAAGTGTAGGAGAAAATGAAACCATTTTTAGAAATTACATCGAAGGCAATTTCGAAGATAGTAAGCATAGAGAGGCATTGCTTGTTCCTTGGCAAGGGTATGATCACTTCGATGAAGATTTCAAGCAAGTCGAACCGAGTACAGAATACTTTTTGAGTGGTCATGTAGAAGAAACATTGCCTAATGCGAATTGCCGTGTCAGAGAACTCAAAGAACCTGGTACTAAATATAAAGTGTTCTCTCAATATGAGAGAATCAACGAAAATTTAACCCATCCCGAATTTGAAATTGTTGATGATGAAACTTCAGCTGATATTTTATGGTTTACAGGCCATTTTAAAGCATATAAAGATTTCAGCGAATTGGCTCCACACAAATTCGTAAACCAGTTTCCGTTTGAAAATGTTATTACTATTAAAGATCTGTTGAGCGCCGTAGCTAGGAGAAAATCTAAGAAATTAGTTGATGATGATACATTGCAAACTTATCCGTCATGGCTGCCTACTACTTTTAATTTAAAAACCGAGCTTGTTAAGTTTGTTTCGTATTATAAGAAACGGGAATTATTAGAATTGGACAACTTCTGGATCTGTAAGCCTTTCAATTTGGCGCGAGGGTTAGATACACACATATCGCAGAATCTTAATTTTATAACTCAATTATCGATTACAGGGCCAAAGATTGCTCAAAAGTATATTGAACGTCCAGTGTTATTCCACCGACCAGAATGCGATGGAAAAGTAAAATTTGATGTTCGCTATGTTATACTTTTAAAAAGCGTTCAACCATTGAGTTTATATATATATAAAAACTTTTTCCTGAGATTTGCAAACAAGCCATTTGCAATGAATAACTTTGATGAATATGAGCAACACTTTACGGTAATGAATTATAATGAAAACGCTACACTATGCAGAATGCTCTGTGCTGATTACATCATTGAATGGTCGAATCAATATCCCGATTTTCCATGGAGCAAAGTCGAGGGAGATATCCTCAAAATGCTGAGAGAATTGTTTGAATGTGCGACTGAGAAACCTCCGCCGTGTGGTATTGGAGCTAACCCTCAATCTCGGGCTTTGTATGCAGCCGATATAATGCTCTCATGGGAGAAGAATGCAAGTGGAGAGGAAATCATCCAGCCTAAATTATTGGAAGTGAATTGGATGCCAGATTGTAATAGAGCCTGTCAATATTATCCCGATTTCTATAATGATACATTTTCATTGTTTTTCTTGGATAAAGTGCCTGTAACTTGTCAAGAAGTAACACCTGTATGTTGAATATGTTACAATATCAAATAAAAAATGAATAATCTATAATATATTTATATAACAACTTATTGACACTGATGGCTTCCGCCATTGTCATCTTTAATGTTTTCAAAAATAAATTTATTTTATAAACCAAATCACTCAGTTCTTGGTTGAAGAACGTTATGTTTTTAATTTGGAAATAACATGTTTTCAATTGATTGAAATAAACTCAAATGATAATTTAGATCCCAACATTAACATTATTCTAGTAATAATGCCAAGGCCAGTGTGAACAACCACATAAGTAAAAAAATAACATTTTTCAGTTGAGCGTTTTTTTTAGTATATATTGTTTTTTTAAATATATGATACAAGTAAAATTATTATAAACATTGATTTAGTTAGTGGCTATAAAAATATAATATCTAATTATGGTTATTTGTAATAAAATACTTTCCAAACAAACACACAAGTATGTAGAATTTCACTGACTTACAGGATCGGCAGTACAACAAATTGAATTTTGTAACTTATGTGGTTGTTAAAATTGGATATAGAATGAATTTCTTGAGTGAAAATCACATACATTTGCCTATCAATTTGTTACTGAATCAAGGTGTTGTAAATAGGATGTTATTCTCCGTTTGATTTAAACAGGAGAGTGAATAACTGACGACAAAGCATCCGTCTCTTAGGATATCTCACTACTCCATTCAGAATGGGTTTGGTGTAAAAAAATGAGGTTCATGTCTGGAATCTGTGCTTTCAATAAAACACAGCATATTATATGAATATCGGTTTTTATTAAAGAAATTATCTCTTAAATAACAATAAGACAAAATTTATAAAAACCATATGAATACACAGAAAATTCCCATGTCAAACCTTTGATCAGTGCATACCGGTACCTACACAACAGCAAAAAGTATAGAAGTAATTGTCATTCAATTGTAAGAGTTCGTCCCAAATCTAAATCATTTAATGCTTTTTTATGAACTAATAAAGTGCTTTCAGTATGTTAAATTAATAACAAAAATTGTAATATATTAATATTCTGAATGCCCGATTATTTTTATATTATTCATATAAATCTTTGATTCTGAAAATGTTGATGTAATGTTCAACAAAATTAAGAGTATTTTGTAAGATTTTTTTTTACTGGCTTTAACAAAATCCAAGCAATTATTACATGTTCAATTGATTGTCGGTCATTACAATTCATGTGACAGCTAACTAGCTACATATTATGTAAAAATGACGTAAGAAAGGATTAAGTTGTAACTGTGAATTGCCTGATATTCATAAGTTACTTGAAATAGAATTTATAGTACAGACAAATTAATATAACATTTCTTAACTGGATATGTATTCTGATGAAATCACGAAGTTAAGTATTCTGATCAAGTACATTATTTTTAAAAAGAAAAACAAAAATGAGAAGAATACCGGCATCATATTTCTTACAAAAAAACACTGCCTATTGAACAATATTGCAAGAGACTTATATCATACTTAATAATTCTAAACAATCATTGTAAAATGAAACAAAAAATATATTTATACGTCCACTAAACAAAAATTATTGGTCATCTTCCATGAGAACACATTAAAAATATTGATTTTGAAGTAATTATTATTGAATTATTTAGAGGTTGTTATTTTATTCGGTGGGCCAACACTGTGAACATTAATTAATATTAACTGAGGTAATCAGATTTTGGCAGTAAAATTAATACAGTTATCACAGCTTCGTGGCAGAGGGATGTAGTTTTTGAAATCTTTTCCAATATCGTGTATTATGAAATATCTCACTTTTATACGTCATCTTGCTTCCTATGTGTAGCATATATATAACGTCCCAAAGACTCCTTATCGCTGGCCATACTCTCTTATATCTTTCCTTCTTTCATAGTTGGGCTGAATATTTGTATATAATTATATATTATACTTAGCAACTTTCTAAGATCATAATTAATTGGAAGGAGAGAAAACAAATAAGACATTCATAGTATGTGGTTACATTCGATACAAAACTGCATCTCAATTTTATGTGACAAGACTACAAGGTCTGCTCCCTTATTTCTTGATATCATATCTCAATACTTAGTATTTGTTCTTAGGCTCAGTATATGCTTTCTCAAGAGTCTTTGTTAGATGCTATAATTCTCCACTGTTAAGCAGCAATGTAAGAGTACTTAAAAGACGTATGGATGATTGTTTTAATGTTAATACAAACTCGCATTCCTCATTATCTATTTCTAAATATCTCACTATCTGATTATCTGTGTGGCAATACCATGAGAGTATTTTAAAACTAAAGATGTTTTATGCAGAATATTTATGTACTATATACATACACATTTTTTTCTGCAAAATGAAATTTTACAAAAAAAACATACGTAAGTACTTTTAAGATCTATTCAAATAGAAATAAGTCACAAAATTTTTGATATTTGAAGATATATAAAATGTATGTGTATACAAATAGGTTTCTTCCATATCTTCCAACTTGCAAAAATATACAATAATCATTCCTCTTTATGTGGTTTCTATTGTGATATACCAGTATTAGGTTAAAAAGATAATGTATATCAAAGAATCATTGGCGTTCAAACTTTATTTCCAATTTTGCAGTGAGCAAGCTTCATGTAAGAGTGGGGATTATTGTATATCAAGTTACAACTCTGAGTCGGTTTTAATATTTCATAACGTGGAAATGAATTGTATCTTTATGACAACCATTTCTCAACTCCTTAACATCTGAGATCTTACACAGCTATTGCATTGTACAGATATAATTTTATACGCATACAGGTGTTGAATTTAAATAAACTTAACAATTAATTTGAGCTTAGGTGGAATCTGAATCACCCATTCGCATTCTATATTTTCTCCGTGCGCGTTTGACCCTTTGCCTATGTTTAACGATAACCAAATCTTGGTTATCTGGTCCGTTATCACTTTCTGCGCTGACTTCCCTGGCGATTACACTCCTTGAAGTAATGCATTTGCTCCCGGAACTATTACATGGATGGTCATGAATTCCACTGTCGGGTGTCGCTGTTTCAGCAACAGGAATATGTTTACTCGGTGATGCAATTTCTTCGAGAGCACTTTCTGTACTACCATAACTGCTCTCCACTTCACTCTCATTAGTTTCGTTTCGTAATCTCGCTAGGGTGGGAGTGTAGGGTAGAATTCTATCACTTCTGGAGTCCCAATCAGTTAGGCTAATTTGTCGCACATCATTTTCACTGTAATATCCATTTGTAGACACCATACTGTGTTCGTTGTTGTAACGATCTGCCGGAGAGTTTTGCCATGCGGAAGGTTTGTTACGGTTGCCATTAACAGGCGTCGGCAGGTCTTCAATTAGAGAAAGGTTACGACAGTTGGGCAATTGCCTTTGATCCAGAGGAGATTTTGAGCCGCCTCCGCTAGATTGATCATCATCAGAATCTGCTTCATTGATTCGGAACAGGGCAACATTATGATGGCCTCTTATGCCTGAAACAAATATAAATTAAATTTGAATAGCCAATACATAGCAATAGAAATGGCACAACATTTGACAACAACCACAAGCTATATTTGTTAGATGTTAACTGGATTTTGGATCTCACTAGTATATTCATATAAGAAATTTTCAACCGATCAAGTTTCTGAGATCATGTACTTTGTATATTATATTACACACACAAATCATTTCAATCCTCATTTAGAATATTTTTAATTTCTTGCAAACTATGGTAGCAGAATATTAAATAAAATTAAATGAAAATGAAATATTAAAACTTTTCACGAAGTTATAAATATCTTTCGCATTTGAAATAAGTTACTTTTCAGTGTCAACATTTATTTAAAAATAACACAAACCTACCTGTACTAGTGCTTGGAACTGCTAAATTATCTTCGCTATATGTAGAATCATCCAAATGATTTTGTCCATTTCCTTTAAAATCAGAAAACAAAAGATTAGCTTAACAAAAAAAAATCATTCTTATGAAAAAATATCGTTAATGTTATCCCAATAGAGATTTAATTATTAAAATATCCAACTCACCATTTCTTGATTCTGCTTCATTGGGGCGGAAACATAATGTTTTTGGTTTGTGTTTATAATTTCTTGGTATGCTCATACGTCTTCTATTTGATCTTGTCATCTGTATGGAAATCAAAATGATAATGAAGTTACTTGATATACTATATTACAGGTAGTGACTTAACTGAATGGTTAGTATTCCAATAATAATTAAAAGTACCTTGCTAACGTGTCTGTTCGCTGGAGGTCTAGGAGAAGGGGGTGTGTCAGAGTCAGCATCTGTATCAGTGCGTGTAGAGGTGGTAGGGAGGAAAGTGGTTGCGGGTTTATTGGGGGCGCTTCTTCTTCTTTGGCCATAACGAGCTCGCAGGGCACGGAGAGCTCGTAGGCAGCGCTGCTGTGTGGCAACTCCTCCAAATGTGCACATCAACCGGGACTTGTTCTGACGATTGCTGCAACAATATCGCAAAAGTTTTACTGTCACAAAATAATACAGCGATACCAAGTTGAACTGTCTGCATTTTTGTAAAAAGATATTTTAATAAAATACAATTTAGTTAGACAAAAAATCCTTAAAACTTAAAAAAAAAAACATTTATAATGTGATATATGGTAATATTACCTGGTGCCATTTCTTTTTCGAGTCATGGCCACACTGAGAACTTTGGAATGTCTTGTGGCCACGAGACGTGCGATTCTGCTTGGACATCGTTGATTCCTCAACGTGTTTGTTGTCGCAGCTGGAAATTGAACACATTAATATGGATGCACGTTTCAGACAATGAACAGAATCATATATCTGGCGTTGCGTATCATTCATAGTACAATCACACTTTAAAATATATGCTACTTAAATTAAGGTTTCTCTCAATTTACTCATATTAGGACACCTAACTAGGTAAACCATAACAATGAAAAGTAAGCATGAAAATTCATTCACAGATATGAAGAAATGTACTAACAATTTCAATATCTGCGTTAGATCAATTCTTTTCATGTTATTTTTTATTATCGAGAATGTTTAGGCAAAAGACATTAAGCCTGAAATAACAATAATGATGTAAATGAGGTTTGATTCATCTTTTCTAAATGCAAATTTGGTGGATCCTTTTTTTTTAAATTTAAAGCTGAATTTCGATAATAATTTGGGATTTGCGGCTTGATTCCTTTTGACAGAACTCATATTTATTTAAATTCTGAATTATTTAAAACTGGTAAACTTCCATATGTGAGATCAC
>JAGVSQ010014301.1:0-10674 GCA_022683975.1 Rhyacophila evoluta
AATTTTAATAAGAGAAGAAAACTCAGCCATTTTAATTTCTATTACAAATTGTAGACCAAACAAGTAATAGAGTATGAAATTTCTATGTCAAACTTTCAAAGCGATTTTTTTTCAAACTCTAATATAGTATCCAAATTGCTACACTAGACCGAGGTTCCGATAGATACCACGTGACAGAGCGACAGCAGCAGAGCGTCGACAACAGAGATGCAAAATAGCTATAAATGGGTGAGTGAGCAAGTGAACAAGTTGTTGTGACGATAAAGTGTCATCGCGCTGCCAAACTAGCTCACTTGCCTACTCATCTAATTATAGCTAGTTGTCATATATGTTGTCGACGCTCTACTGCTGTCGCTCTGTCACCGTGTCATCTATCGTAGCCTTGGCTTTATTTGAATATGTAGGGTGTATTTGACGCTCTCTTTACATTTAAAAAAATCTCAAAATATTGAGGCACATGAATGATAAAGTGAAATAAAGATATTCCATTAAGCTGTGGTGTCGATGATACGTCGACGAAGAAAAGGCGCCATGAAATTAATAAAAACAAACAACAATATGCGTCTATTATTCTAAAACAAATAAAAATAAAACATGATAAATCTGTTCCCTCCCATTTTTCTGTAGTCCGTGATTAAATTCGAACCATACCTGAAATCAGAACCAAACCACTTTTTTTCTAAAATCTTCTTGATTTTCAAGCAATATACTCTCTACACTAATATACTTTTTACATTAATCTTTTTTGTGCACTTCATTATCATTATCAGACAATGACAATCGACCACCGAATTAAGGACCTTCTTAAACGTCTTACATTACCGTTTCTGTATTTGCAATGACCAAATATCTACTGACCTGTTTTATTTATCTTACCTATGAGACTGAAGATTTTTTTCCATGGCCATGGCTAGAAAAAATAAGTTTAAAAACAGTATTTAAGTGAATATTTTTTAATGAGTTTATCTAAGTCTGTAGCCTGTAAGGAACAAGAATCTCATTAATCTGGAAATCGATTAATTCTGGCTAGATATTAATAGCTGGTTGATATAGGTGTATGCTTGTGATTTCTCGATATCAAGAGCCGCTACCCTAGCTGTTATTCAAAAAAAAAATCAGAACTAAATGATGGATAGTTTTCACAATTATTTGTTTAAAAAATTAAAAAATGCTCACTTGAAGCAATATGTAGAGACTGTAACAAACCTTTCGTTGAAAGAGGCCATTGGAACATAATTCTGAATAAACTTTTTAATATGCCCATTTTTTTAGTGTCATAGAGATTACACTGCCAAACAATGTTATTGATATCTTCATTTTTTTTCCACGCTGGACTGTCAACAATCGCGCCAAAAATTCTGCCGTTGTAGAGGTCTGCTTGACAATGGTTAATAATGACGATAATATCTGGGGAGAGTCTTTTGCTAGAGTAACATGCTGTGATTTGTTCTTTTAAAAAATAATAAAAAATAGTTTATGTCTTTGCAGAGATAACGATTCCTAAGTTTGCTCCAAGAGGCTTCGTAAAATCTTTTTTTGAAAATTTTAAATAGATCCGTACATTAAATTATTGACAAGCCCAAATATGCAAATCAGTATTATGGCTTTAATTGAGAGAATGGTGTTTAAATACTAAATACTGTAGATAGCTTAGTAAGTATTTAATAATCTATTATATATTATTTGCAGCATTTATTTCATGGATCTAAATATATTTTTTCGTCTACGACAGGATATTGTTTAAAATGTTAAAATAAAGTGAAATGTCCCTTCAGTGCAAAGTCAGAGATAGTACAATCTTGAATAGCAGTGCCCTTGCTTAACTTCTCTCTTGACCTTTCAAAGATATTTCCAATCATCAAATCAGGGCTTGAAAAATACATATATTTTCAAAAGCCAACAGATAAATTAATACAACACAAAAAAACATCTATATGAACCCAATTAATTTTCAGATATAATTTAATCAAATTAACTTGACACATTATTTATTAAATGTCGATCACTTTGTATATGTCGTCGTATTACTGGCAAAATACGTTAAAGTAAAAAAGTGAGTTTTGAGATAGTCGAGTTTTCAATGTTTGAGTCTCTTTGTGAAATACATTTCACGAATATTTCTATCAAATAATACATTAAGTATGTGCACAATATTTAGTTTAATCAATTATTTATTTTATTATTTGGTCGTATTACTCGCGAAAGACGTTAAAGTGAAAAAATGAGTTTTTAGTATAATCATTATACCTTAAATTTTTTTCGTAAAATCTATTTAACAGAGAGACATTAAAACTCGATTATTTCAAAACTCACGTACTCACTTAAACGTCTTTTGCCAGTAATACGACGATATATAGTGTAGTTGTTATTTAAAAAAAGATGTGTGTAGTAAAAATGTGAGATTGAAAAAGCAAGCCAGAGAAAAAGAAACATCTATTTTGCAATCGAAACGGAATTGCTAAAATCGGAACCATATTGTAAAACAATGAAGAATATTTGAAGTTAGATGTATGGATCATCATTAAGTTTCTCAAATCAAGATTTATTAGTGAATGATGACAACTATTTGCGCTAATTGTGAAACCAATATGGAGATTTCGAGGTGGCTCATAAGCCAAGAATATTTACAACTTCAATCAACCCCCAAAAAAATGAATTATAAACGTATTATGTACGAATAGTACGAATCTCATAATGCAAGACGGTAAAGGTATAATTTGAACAGAGAGACGATGATGATCTGCTACGACTTAGTACAGGATTTTTAAAAAACTTAGATCAATTAAGCTGATTACATTCGATAAAATACAGCACCAAGAAAAGAAGACGAAATATTATTTTGACTATAAATAATGTAGTCGACAATAATTTCTCGTATTGTAATAAAATATGGATGTAAGAAATTCGTGCTACTCATGGCATTTACGTACATGGCATAAATAATAAATAAATGTAATTATGTCCTCTGTGTCGACGTGCGCGCCTCGCATGCGGGGAATGCAAGTTCGATTCTTTAAAAAATCCTGGTAATGACAATCAATTCTCGTGGAAATTGATCTATCAATGCATGTCTTCACATTGCGGAGATCCATATATTTGACTTTCGGAGCGGACATGGGAAATAATATAGCTATTGTTATTTAAGATTTATATTAAAGTAATATTTTTTACAGTCTTTGCTACTGGTGCCTATTTATATCGAAAGATGGCTGCCGAACAACGGTTGATTGACTGATAAGTGGCGTGTGTTTGTGAGCTTTTTATTGATAATTCGATTACAATTTTTCGTTCGCATTCACGTTTCCAGCGAGGGAAGATAAGGAGACCGCATCTAACCTAAAGATAAAACTAACAGGAGTTGATAACAGTTTAGGTAAGGCGTGTAATACTTTTTACTTATGCTAAACAAATTGAAATATACTCTACGTATATTAAAAAATATACTTACCATAAAAAAACACATTAACGTTAAAATTGAATTGGTAATATCTCATGTTTGTGTATTCTTGTACATCATGAATACACGCAGGTTAAAAATATTACTACAATATAATTTATACATACTCAGTTTACAACAATGCAACTAACATTTTATATTATAAAAATAAATTATATTTTGTATTGCAGTTTTACAGATACAATTATATCATTAATTTAGATGTGTTTATAATACATTATTTTGACAGCATAGTATATAAGTGTGCATTGTGTATTTATTAATTATGTATTTCCGAAGGATTGGGATTGTCCATAATCGTGATGGTAAAATTCTCCGTGGGAAAATGGCGGCAGGGAGTTGTTTTTTACGATCTCTGGCACAGCGAAAACAAGATGGCATCCCTCATCGTGTGAGGGAGAGGACGCGTCCTCTACCGATCCTCTTCTAGAATATTCCAGAACATCGATTCTCAAAGAGTTTTGAAAAAACAAATCAAAAAGTAAATCGCGCATGCATGAAAGTAACCACAAAATTAAACATGTTGAGTTTTAGTATTTTTGTTCATTTTTTAAATCTAATTCTAAGTTCTAATTTATCAGCTAACCAGACCACAATTTATTGTTTTCAATACGAAACACGTAGCCACTTTGCTGTAACTGTTAGGTTTATCTAATATTTATTTTCTTATTTCATCTTCGTTAAAAGCATAATCCCTGATTTCTAATTTTTATTGATTGTTTTTTTCTAAAACCGGGTTATACAAAAATATGTCTATATTCATCAACCGTGTTGTAGAAGTATCGTATTATACGAGGTCTGGGTGCAGTATGAAGATAGATTAGCAACAAATCAGCTAAAGGCGTTATATAACTTGCAGTGCCAATAATTAGATGATAATTGAAAGGAATATTTATAAGCATAAGGCCGCGGACACGATAACAGAGATGCAAAATAGCTATTAATAGGTGAGTGAGCACGTTCAGCAGCGCGGCATCACGTTGTCATCACAACAACTTGCTCAGTCACATATTTAAAGCTATTTTGCATCTCTGTTTCCGTCGTTATGCCACCGTCGCTGTCGCCGCGGCATCTATCGAGTCCGTGGTCTTACACTTTAAAACTTGATATTATAATATAGCTTCAACTAACAACTTTTATCAACAAAATTAATTATGGTAACTTGCAGAGTTACATTTTAATATACGTTTCGACTATTAATGTAATGGATTTCTACGAAGTAAATGATAATTTGATCAGCTCGGGTGGTTAAATATATTATTATGTTCAATGAATAGATTGGCGAATGACTTAGATGTCGAATTGAATTCAATAGTGTTTTAGGTTGCAAAGTATTTTAAATATAAGTCTCACCCCGAGTAATTAATATTTACTTTAATCTATGTCAGGTATTGAATATTTTCTACCACTCGTTGGACTTAAGCTAATTTGATTTTGAAAAAAATTGTTGATGACACTTTGAGAGGTCCAGATTTTTGTCTTCGCTTCGAAGTACCTAACTGCAGTCACTCCACTGGATGCATTTTATTTTACGAACCAGCTATATATTAGGTATTTAGGAAGAGGATTGGCCGAAATTGTTCAGAGGTTATTCACACCGCGTAAGACTGTCTTCTTCTACGCAGCACAATCGTAAGTACTTCTCTACCGATTACCTTTCGTGCACTTTGTTGCACTGGGAAAGTACTGCATAGCGACAAATTTTAAGTGCCACATCGGTAGATTGGATTTTATATTTTATTTTTCATTGAATCAAACTTACACCTGCTTTATAAATATGAATTAAAAGGATGAAGACATCTTCCAAGCTAATTAAAAAAGTAAATTATCAATATTTGGCATACATATTTTGAACACAATATAATTATGCACAAATTGCAAATTTGAAATCCAGGTTCAAATTATAAAAAAACTGCACTCAAAGTTTCGTACAGATATATGTGAGTAATGTGAGTGAGTGAGTATGATGTAATAATATATTTATTATATACCGCCAAGTTAAATATATATAAACAGTATGAAAAGGAATGGCTAACTATCTACTATATGATGATTAAACTAAGCAAGACCATGGCCGGCTTCACAGCCTTTCTTTAGACATTTTTATCTTTTAGTTTATTGTCAGTGGCGTAGCTACCGAGGAGCAAACAGTTGGAGCAGACTGTCCCAGGCGCACAAATCAAGGGGGGCGCTAATAAAGTTAGCGTGACTAAAAAAAATTTAGAATGGATGTTAAAAAAATGAAAAAAGCGTGAGATATATAAAAACGAAAAGCTGTAGTGAACGCAACAATTTTACTTGCCCCAGTGCGCTGAATATGTAGATATGTTCATTAATTGTAGATATTTTTCACCATTCTCTGCTGCTCTGTACACCGAGATGATAACGAGACAAATGCACACTAGAGAATTACGCACACGACAGTTATCACAGATAAATATTATGGGATTTTGGCTTCAAATAAAATCTGCTAAACTAAACATCTTTGGTGAAAGCTGATAAATTACAGCAATTGTAATTCTTTTGATATCAGTCAATAATGTAATTCGTCTTACAATATCCTTTTCAAAAATATAGGATATTATATCTTCACAGCGTTAAGAATTCTACTCTAAATAGTGAGCATATGGATTTCTCAACGTGGATAATTATTTTGGCATTTTTTTCAATATTGTCAGCAAATTTCTGAACCCATTACACATTTAGTGATGAAATGTTTTAAATGTCATATTTTATTCAAGACGAATAGTTTCTATTTTATATAATTGACATAATAATTCGTAATTTATGTGACTAAAATAAAAATTTATTCGATCCGATCACTTCATGATAAGGCGACATACTGCGGTTAATTCATTCAACATCAGCAAGACTGAAAGAAGAAGTAGATGCCGACCGTTTCCCGTGACTCTTCAACGTTGGTACTTTTCCATTGAAGTTGACCGTTTACTCCTTAATTACCATAATTCCCATTAGGTAGGTCATGTTCTCAACATTGATGTAATCATTAATTCAAAGGACATCGCTATTGCGGGAAATGACATCTTGCGCACGAAAATGTCTTAAGAATTTTAAATAATATATAATCAACCCTCGCTTGTATACTTGAGACAGTTTCATCTGATTTTTAATAAATACAGTCTGAAGCCACTAAACATTCTATATTTTTTGTTAAAAACAAAGTGCACCCCCATACAAAATGTCTGTCAAATCAAGGTCAAACCATCTAGGATCGGCAGTTGTTATTATTTAAGTATTAATACGCTAACCGTAGCAGCACACATTTTGAAACGGTTTAAATAAAGGATCTATTCCAATGTATGAAATAGCTTATATAAAAATATAATAAACATATCAGATGTGATTATTTAGATTCGCTATTAACATTTACAAAGCTCGTTGGTATACATTTAAGCTATCGACACCACTTATTTATGTATTTAGTGATAATTAAAAACAAAACAACATTGACAGGTGTTAATTTTACTTCAGTCAGAGTTTGTATAGCTAAAGTCAATGAGTTTGAACACTAAATGCACACGCCTCTATTCATTTTTACAGTTAGTAAAAACAGCAACGTTAGAAGGTTTTTGGACTACCTACCTAATGAGACCTCCATCTACCCACCCCGTCCTTGCACCTGCTCTTAATAAGGCGTATTCCGGATATCTGATTTCGAGAAGCGATCTATTTTCTTTGACGAGAATGTCCCGGAAGTAAACATAAATTACCCAAGACTTAGGTTGCCACGGAATCAAGTGTGCTGAAGTTAAAAGAAAAAGAAAGTAACTGAGACTTATTTGTTCGAGCAATTTACGCGAAGTGATCATCACGCTCGCCGCATGACGCTGCAATTTTTTCAAAGCAACGAAGGTCTGAGTACAAAAATATCTAGTCCTGGTTTAAATGTCATATAATGAGGGTATAGCAAGACTGCTTTCATTAGTTTATGATGGACTTGAACTATGGCATTATAAACGTGAATCTGTTTTCATATATACCAAAAGTGTTTGCCCAATAATGCAATAAGGCATGCTCTAGTATGGCCAGTTCTTTATAAAAATAAGCCCCCAAATTTAACGCCACTGTTTTTTAAGATATGTAATATTTTTTTTTCATTTTGTTCATTGTCAACCCTTGATAAAAAAAACCAAAGTATAATAAAATTTGACCACAGCTATAAATCCAGCATAGTGTATATATTTTTTTCGCAAGTGGCGTTAATCAGGACTAGTTTCGTTATGGTACTATCAATCAAGTAAGACATTACGTATTCGTATTATGAATAATAACATACTAATGGAGTAAATTCTTTGTATTGTGTATCAAAACATGTACAGCAATGACCTGGTAACATTCTCAAAATATAAATATTATTATTTATCACTTATATGTTATTACATTATGTATATAAATACAGTATCCAATCGCATTGAACGTAAGGTTGGCAGTACCTACCGATCATTGATGTGATTTCCATGTACGCGATAGAATTTTTTATTTCTCGTCTGAATAACAAGTATATTTAATTGCATCCGCCGGTGTTGGTGCATTTCTGGTTGCGGTGCATCAGCCATCGCCGTCGTGGAGTTGGTGCATCCAGTTTTTGGTAAGGAAGGTCGATGCTTCGCGGCTCTGCGCCTCTCCTTCCACGCCGCACCCCGTTCCGCCCTGCCGCTGCAACATCCTAGGCCTGCATAGCTCAAGGTTGCACTCTACAGAAGCGCACTGAAATCATTATTTGAGGATGCACTTTTTACTGGAAATTTTATACTTAATGAATGATTTGCTTTATGGAAAATTGGTATCAGAACATAAACAATATATAAATAACTTTTAATATTGAACACTATAATAGAAACATTGCTTTTTAACTATTCTCTGGGAATGGGTCACACAGTGCACTCGGTTCTCGAGTAACGACTTGATATTCTAGTATCGAATACTTTAAGGCATAGTTCTTGTTTATGGTGGTTAAAATAATATATATTATCCCATGTTTGCTCCCATATTGTAGCATATGGATCTACACAGTGGGAAGATATCCACTCCGAAAGTCGAGTACATATATAGATCTCCGCAAATTTGAAGACGTTTCGACAGATTATTTTTTACGAGAATCATTTTTCAGACAATTGCTTAACCCAATGGGCATCCAACCCTGCATTTTTAGATTTTTAAATCCGACAGATGAGGAATCGAACCCGCATTCCCCGGATTGCTAGGCAAGCACGCTAGCAACTACGCTAATTGGGAGACAATAATATATAGTCGTTACGAAATGCTGGTTTGAGAATTCAAGAATAAATCAAACTACTCATTATTACTCATCATATTGAATCCTTTTTATGATAATTTCATAAAGTAAAATCATTATACCTTGAGAAATTGTCGTAAAATGTATTTAACAGAGAGACTCAACCATTAAAACTCGATTATTTCAAAACTCAATTTTAAACTTTAACGTCTTTTCCCAGTAATACGGCGATATACAATATGGATTCACGAATCCTGAACGAATTGGAATTATTAATAAATAGTGTGGTGCAATGAATCTTTTTACAGTTTCACCGAGATTTTTTAACACATTTTAAATTACTTAGGTAAAGTTACGTTAAGTCTTTGATGACTAGTAAATTGTAAATACGCAAAGATGTGCTAAACATCTTTCGGTGGTTATGTTTGAGATTTTTTACAACCAGTTTTATCCGTAGAAATATGAGCGCCGGATTCGTCGGTCGAAGGGCGAAAAAGCGTCGATGCAGCCCTGCAGATGACTTTGAAATGCCCGGGCCGCCAGGGCAACGACCTGCCCAATCTCTGTTGCATTAGCATAGCAATGGCGGACCGATTCGTGCGTTTACAAAAAGCACACACCTACGTAACACTTTTACATAACGACACCCACACGGACGCATCCGCGCTCACGGACACCGATGCATATTTTCGATCACGCACACAGGCGCGTCGCCATAACCGCGGAATAACAAAACGCTGGTCATCGTAATGTGAGTGAGTCGGCTTATTAAGTCGACTGCCAGCAGCTGAGTGCTACAGTGCTCCACGATATATGATAAGGCGGCAATAGAATATTATATTCGACCAGGTATTTTTTCAGGCTTCGCATTTTCGGCGGAAAGTTCTTTGGCATAACAGCTGTATCCCTTTATCTGACCAAATATACCTAAATCTCCTGATTTCCATGGGAAATCATACAAATAGGCAGTGCCAATAGCAAACAAAAGGAGAATACCATGTTTTGAATACTTCATAATATAAAGTATGAACATATTATGTTCATGACATTTACCGATGCCTCTATCTGAATTCTATCTCTATCTTTTCTGAATGTTTTATGTCATAGTGTCGTCATTTTGTTTATATATCGTATATGGAAAAGAAAAAGGATGTAACCCTCAGTTTTTCCAAAAAAAAATTTCCTCCATAACCATAATGAATATAAATAGATTCGCGTTCTTTTAAAATGATGTAAGCTGCAACTGCCGAATAAGTATCTAAATTTAGCTTTTAAGTTTTAAAAAAAATATGGCGTGCAAAATTTATGACAAGGAAAAAGATCTTTTACTACATTAATTTTATTGGTTTTTCTTTAAAAATATGTTATTTTAATATTAGATTATGTAAATAAAATACCAGTTTAGTGTTCGTGCACTTTAGGGCTGTGTATATTTAATATTTCAACTTTGGCCCAAATTCATAAAATAGACGTTTTGATACAAGTAAAACGCAATTTTGTCTCCCCGGTAGCGTAGTTAGTAGTGTGGACGCCTAGCAACCCGGATAATGAGTTGCTAGATTTCGATTCCCCATCTGTTGGATTCTAAAAATCCGAAAAATGCAGTACCGGATGCCTATTGGGTTGAGTAGTTGTCTGACATACAATTCTCGTGAAAAATTATCTGCCAAGAGGTGTTCACATTGCGGAGATACATGTACTCCTCTTTCGAAGTGAATATCTTCATACTGTGTAGATCCATATGTTTCACGTCGGGAGCGAACATGGTTACAATTATAAATATCATAAAATACAAATGATACTAATGTTTCATAAAGGCTTAAAGATTACAAATTTCTGTCGAGCGGCTAAGCTGTAAAATATAATCTAACCTAACCCAAACTATATTGGGAAGAAGATTAGAAGAGACACGTATTTTAGCATCTATTTAGCATCTATTTCTTAATTACGAATTTGAAGT
>JAGVSQ010014302.1:0-10673 GCA_022683975.1 Rhyacophila evoluta
AGTAATATAAATTTAAATACAGATATTATTTTAATAAATCCATTACAAGAAACGAGCGTAATATATAACGCCTTACAAATTGTATGATTTATTGAATAAATGTTTGGTTATTTAAAAAAAAGTCATATTAAAAATAAAACTAATGTTGTTTATTTATTTTGCGGTAATTATATCGCATTGTACGTGTATTACATTACATCTCCTACTACATGTTGCGGGTTCAAACCCCATACATATAAACAACGATGTTAATTTGTCAAAGATTGGCTAGCAACCAATTTTCGTAAAAAAATATCTTCATAAGTTGTTGTTGAGATTCATATGTTCCAATTTTAAATCGGATATGGTTAAACAATGACCTCAATGTTAATATTAAATATACAATATCAACAATGCATATTTTTGATAAACTGTTACATTTAAACATATTATATTCGTCTATTTATAGCTTTATAAATTTATTAAAGATCCAGTTGGGTACGCTATTGCGATATTGAATTTTTTCCTTTCGAATGCAAGAAGGAAACGCGAAAAAGGAGATTGGTTTTTTATCAAGGACCCACCAGTTGCAGTGAATGCACGACTCAAAGAGAGATTTGATCACACTTTATTTCCAAGTTTGTTTATATTTTTTTTCCATTTTCGAATGAAGCAATTTTGGCGCGCAACGCAAACGTCGTTATGCTATAAATGAATAAATCATATCAAAAATATTTTAATTAATGTTTTAATGAACGAAGCTCGGTTATTTAACAATTTATGTAGGCAATTTGAATAGTATGTAAGTCGTTACTTACATATTACTGAATGTGTATAACTAACGACATATAAAAAAATATTTCCAAATAATGCGTATTTTGTGTTAAATCTTAATTTATTATTTATTTTTGGTATAGTTTTAATTATTATATAAGTATTCAAAAATAAAATTATGAAAAAAATTTACTTTTCTACTACTTCACTACTAGTGTTGTCTGAGCACGTGACCGTATTTTACACATATTTTGTGTGCGGTAACCAGACAACTGCACACATGACAAGTGCTCACACTAACACTATAATTAATATTGAGACATTTTATACGTAATTTACGTAATTATAGTATAGGTAGATTTTTATATCAATGATTAATTTCTGTGTTAGTTTAAGCACTTCAATGTGTGCGCAAATGTCATGTGAGCACTTGTCATGTGTGCAGTTGTCATGGAACCTTTGTATACATATATATTTTTTATAATATTGATCAAAAATACGTTATTCTGATATACAGAGCAAAAAAAAAGCAGTGTATTGAACCGCTTAGTTAAATAGTGTTTGCTTCTGGCTTTCTTTTTCTAGACTCTAAAGTGATATATTCCCATTATTTATTAATTAATGCATACTAACTTTATAATTTTACCAAATAATGCATAAACAGATTTATGAAAAGATATGTTTCATCTTTATACATAAAACTGAACTCAAGATGTAGGTGCAGAATAAAGAGGCTCACAATTGGAAAGTGATCTTGAAGAACTATAATTTGTGAAGAGTGGCCATATAATAAGCAAACTTCCTCTCTATGCTTGGAATAGTAAAAACAAATGATACATTTTTAGTCAAATTATGTTCCACACGATTAGTCGTTTCATATTATTTTAATATCACTGACAAAAATATTTACTTTTTCTAGATACATTTTCGGTTGACATGGATTTTATTTCCAGATGTTCAGAGATCCATATCTGGTGTTAAGATATATATATATATATACGTATAAGTATAGTCATATATATTTTAAATTACCTTTTTTACTGTTGCAAAGCCTGGTGTCTTTTTTATAATTATTTTACTTACTTGTTGACTCAAAAAGAAAACACATTAAGGTGCTATTTAACAGAGTACGATTAAGTATTTCTTTATTATGGTGTGTCATGTTGTGGTTAATAACTATGAATCAACGAGAATAACGCGAGAATGTATTTGAGCTTGAGTGAACATACGAGTACAGTCTAAAACTACGTACGATCATGTTAACTCAACAACATATATAAATATAAGAAAAAATATTACGTTGATTTTAGCTGTAGGGAGTCAGTTACCATCTGCCATGATGCATTTGATAGTATAGCGATTACAAAGATTCAAGATTCAAATTACATTTTCTGGCTGATATTAAGAATATACTATTTTATGTATTATGTTGATTTGACGTCAGAACACATATATACTTTTCAATATTATCCCCTTTTAACATTCAGACAGCAAATATATAACTAACCTCCCCTAAAAATCATTTATTGAATGTGATATATATGTGACGAATGGAATTGAAATCTTTTTTAAAAGAGTTTTCTCAAATCATATTAATAAAAGTCTCATATTTTTCAATGTATCAACTATTCGCATACGAAGCTCGAATTTGACAAATCACGAAATCAAGGTTGAACACGATGAAAGAAAACAATAGTAACAAATAACGTAGGTAAATATAAGGCAAATATAATCAATTTGTATTTATTTTTACAGAGTCAATAAGTATAATATTAGAAGACCTATATTCAATTAAAATATTGTTTGCAGATTTTTAATTGAATAACCATTGTTTGCAAAAATAAGAATTTTGTAAAGATAAAATTGTGTTATGATAATTATTATAAGATGATAAAGTACAGTAAGTAATTTATATTTACCGTTTGTTATGTGAAATATATTAGCAATTCACTGAATATGCCACGAAAGTTCACATTGACCAATTGCAGTATCACGATGCTTAAGTTGTGTACATATCCGATATGAATATAATATCACTATCTCACCACATTAGTTATTATTGTGTATTGATTATTATCAACGGTAATATATCAACACTGTTACGATATCACTTGATATCAATCACTTCACCGGAAAGACGATTCTATGTCCGTTGAAATATATGTATTGGGGCACTATAAAAAGCGAGGATGTGAGTAACAACTGAGGTCAAAGGATATCGATGTGGGAATGGGCGGTTAACAAGATGATTTATAATATTTGAAATATCGTGTACACTCCGTCAAGAGGCTTTATTATTATGACGTCGCAGGCTATTGGGGCGCCATGGTGAGGTGAGATCGACGCTCCCACCCGAGTAGTATATCCGCCGGACACTGCCCACTCACTTGCATATCTTCGCGACACGGTTAATACCATTGTACAGTCAAATAAACATTACTGGTGCTACATTTTTATAATATTATCGTAATCTCACTGGATGTAGATTTACTAAGCATGAACTTTCAGACAAATTAAAAATATGTACAGTTGAGAATTTGGTACTTGTAATGTAGTAAAAAATGATTTGATAAAAAAATTGTATCTAAATCTTCTGACATATTATATTATATTTGATATTAATAAAACTTTTTTATATCCCATGTTCACTTCAAACGACACGTTTGTAGATCTGAACAATGTTAAGCTGATCACTACAGAAATGGAGTACATTGATCTCCATGTTGTCAAGACTATGCAACTAACTAAAACTAAACTGAAAAAATAGCTAATCAGTAATATATTTCGCATGTGATTAATATTATTAACAGCAATAATTTTGGTAAAAGATTTTAAGCAAATTGGGTTTCAGGTTTCCGTGTAGAAGTTAACAAATTTCTAATATTTTTTTAACAAGGGAATAGACATAACAATTTTAAATCATTTTACCATACAGTAAATAATGGATAAAGAATAAGTTTGATCATAACTAAAAATTACAAAGAAATCGAAATGACATTAAAAGTAATATATAATGTTTTTCTCATATCAGATCCAAAAGTGGAGTGTATAAATCTCCACAGAATAAAGATGACCACTCCGAAAATCAATTATTATAAAAATCTCCATATTTTGACATATTGATAGATTTTTTGCAAGCAACAACCTCTCGGTTACCGAGAAGAAGAAATATTTACACAATACAAATATAGATATCAAAGATCAGAAATATATTTACCATTATTTATTTTGGTAAAATAAATTTTGTTTAATGTTTTTTTTATAAATGCTTTGTATCAAATTGACTACAATATAATACATTGTTATCGATTTGTAAATTATGCATTGTTGAATAATCGTATGAAATAGTTTATTGTATTAATATGTGTTAGGTGAACATATAGTTAACGACAATTATAATAATAATATTTAAAACTAAAAACTATCACCAGCGTTAAAATAATATTAATTGCAAAATTTTAAGAATAAATTTAGTAGATGTATACTTTTAAATATGTTTTCTGTATTCGGATTTCATTCGGCGTAGCTAAATGTAATAGAAATAACTGCTACAATTAAAAATTCTTATTCCATCATACATAACTTCTACGGTATTAAGAAATATTATTCTTTGGCACGAGCCATAATTTGAAATATCATTTAAAATTTCGCCTCTATTGTTTTATTATTATTATTGTAAAATATGACGGTAAAATTTGGCAATATTTTTTGCATTTGCAGAATACTAAAAGAAAAAATTAAATATTTTTTTCTTGTAATTTATATTTCGTTTTAGAATCTAAGCGTATCCAATGATAAACATGAATAGTACTTTCTTCACTAATTTGCAACCTTTTATATAAGCCCTTCTTAGATAAAAGTGTTTCAGTTTGTTACTTGAAATTGTGGCGAACATTGTTTCAAAAAGTCTGCTTACATTGTTTATAATGTAATTTACAAAATAAATATTAAAGCTGGTAATGAGATTATTTTTATTCGCTCACATTCTGAAAGTAGCCGATCAGCAAGCACACTTTTTTTTATATCTGTTGTCGCAGGTTTACCTCCCGGAACTTCGTAATGATTTTTAAAAATCAAAGATGCAGAAACGAATTTCCAATGTGCTGCATGATTGACTGGGAACCAATCCTCGTAAGAAAACTGTCTAGTAATAATAAGTTTTTATATTGTGGATATCCATATTCCCCAAAGCCATACAGAGTAAAGTAAACAATTAATTGATTTGAAGTAAGCAAAATTTATTTTGATTTTTATGTTTTTTTACGTGGTAAAAATCATTCACTAGCATATTGTACCTATTGCCGGATATACGCGTACTCGTCATACTGGCGGTCTTAGAATTTTGGTTTTTTTCGTAATCCTAATTTTCCATAGTGTACAAAAATGTATAAAAATGAAATATTGCAGATTTTATCAGCTGAGCAGTAATATAATGCAGGTGTAAAAAAACGATGGGTCGAGATTTATGTTGTTATTATAATGACCTTTACTTTTATTAAGCAACATAAATTCAAATAAATATCTACGAGACTGTATTTTTAAAGATTATTATCAGATGTTTGGTGTATGTTTATTCATACGAAGATTTATCTCGATACATTTCTTATTTCTATAAAATCGGAAAATTCAACATATTTAGATATCCAAATGGCATAATGTAAAAAAAATATACAAAATCAGGTTATTTTTGTATAATTTAAGATATTATTTTTGGTGTTTAAATTTTGTTTTATAATTATTTTTACGAGAATTAGTTGTCAGCCAATCTCTCAATCTGCGAGATATCCATATGGTACATTTTAATACATACAAAAATATAGGACAGTCGTGATCTGCGGTTTTGAATAATTATTTCAATTACTTAACTTTATTGAAAATGTTGATTTATGTTAAGCTCTCCAAATATAGAAAATTATTAAGTCGTCGAGAATAGAATGGTCAGTAAAACTGTATAACATAGATATTTTCAATACTAAATATTTAAAGTGACTCGTCAAACGAAGATTTGACAGATTGAACCTTCCGATGAAAAATATAATTTAAAATTAATTACGAAAATTGACTCCACACTTCAGGTTGGAGATAATACTACAAGTGAAGCTTTATGTGGACACGATATATTAAAGATCAAATTTTGTACCAATGATCCATTTTCAGATTTATAACGCCGTGCATCTTTTTTATTATATCCAAGGTATGAATTTTTTTTTGACACATTACAAAAGATTTGAAAGCACTGGCCTCCAGCGCTATTAACTAAGTACCTGCTGCCTTTTACGTAAAGCGGATGAGAGAAGAATTAAAATTAATCGCTTGCAGTAGTTTGTTAGTTTACAAAAACGACGCATTAGCAAAGACACTTTATATGGCCGTTTTCTATTCAAAGACTTATCAATCTAAATATTTTGTGAAACGGCAGATGCGTATCTCAGTTCCTTTGATTGTGCAATAATGATGCTCAGTAAGTTTCTACCGCTTAAATATATTGGCGAGGAACTGTATATTCCTAGTACTATTTGTATTGTTAAGCGCTTGCTGTGTAGTAAAATTGTAATTTACGAATTCTTCACGATGAATTTTCTTAGAATCAAACAAAGTTTGCTTCAGATAAAAAAATCTTAAAGGAAATGTTAACAGCCGACAATTCATATACGTTCAAAGCACAGGATGAAGACCTGTCTTCTGGTCATAAATCTTAAAGTACTAATAATGTCTGCAAAGACTAATGACTGTGGGCTTCATTTGTATTTTAAGTAGCTTGTAGTTGTAGCATAAGGTATCTACGTCAATGCAATAGAAAATCATTTTATTACTTATTCTGTGAGGTGATAGTTCAGTGCTTGTATTGGCTTACACTTGTTCTGTACGGAATTGCTGAACAAATTCCAACCGAGAATAAATAAGTTTGCGTATACTAAAGATCATTTTAGAAGTATTATTTTATATTTATGCTCACAATAAAATAAGCCTCTCTCCCTAATAATTTTATACTGATTTTTTAGTAGTCTTTCCAGTCTTTTTACTAAAATGAATTTATCGTTATTTAATTAATAAATGTTAATCGTTATCACACTAATATTGTTCAAAACGCTTATTTAAATCCATCTTACTTTTTGCTTTTCATATGTAAAAGTTACATTGAGTTTAACATAATTCTTGTAACCGTATTCCAGAATTAACATAAAACTTTGTAAACCAATATGTTGGTGATAAAATTATACTTAATAAAAATATTTTAAGAAATATATACATTTCAATTATGTTATATTTCCATTTTACATTAAAAATATGTCTAAAATTCTGGCAGTAAAACAGTACAAATATTAATGCAGTCATTTATTCATTAAAATAAAGTACAATAAAAATGCAGGTACGTCTTCCCAGTATCCGAGAGGATAGCATTTGCGCTTCGTAGTCGGAGATCGCGAGATCGATTTCCATAGATGTAGGTTTTCAGTTCAAGGACACTTGACTGGATACCTAATAGGATGAGCAATTGGCTGATAGTCGATTCTAATCAAAAGAATCTGTCAAGACTTTTGTTGAGATCCACTCAAAATATACTTAATTTCAGGACTGATCATTGTCACACTGTTCACGTCTCTTTTAAAGCGGACTTTGTATAAACAAAAATGAAATAATAATAGAAAAAAAAATCAGTTTGTAAATTACAAATACTCATACATCTCCAGATAACCAAATATTATCGGAAATTCTGAATGTCTATCACATGTCTTTGGTAGGGTTATATCAATTAAATGCAAAGCGGCAACTCTTTGTTTTGACATAAAAAAGAATGATGTATTATAGAAGAGTTGGATATATTGGTACTTGGTACGATTAGTTAAGTATATTCTTGAGACGAAGGGAAGCGTGGCTGGTGAAGTACCGGAGCATGACGAAAACGGCGGCGGAAATGATTACGGTCCAAGCAGAGGCACGAGCCACAGAGAACCGTCATCCTCTAACGAACACGCGGTTGTTTATTCTGGAGACCACGAAAAATCATTCTCACCATTAAAACTAACCATTGAATTTAGGTAAATTTTGCACTTTTATTATATGACATTAATTCGCCTTTTAATCAAATCACCATTTACAGCAGATTAATTCAACGAAGATAATTTTCTACTGAAATATTAAAGTTTAAAGTGAAAGTCTGTTGAATATAGTTAAACATCAGAAAAACGATTGGTTGTTTGAATTATAGTGATATTGTAATAAATATATCACTCATAATAATAATATAATATGTGTACAAATATTTAGTTAGATGAAAAAATCATCAATATCCTTTAAGTTATTGTTTAAATTATAATACAACCCTTTCTTTAAAATCTAATAAAATCATTCGTAACAAGGTTTTTTGCGTTTTAAAGAAGAAGTGCAGTATGATAAATCGATAACAGTTAGTCCTATTTCGAGAAAGAATTTTCCGAATTTAATTTCTGTTCTCATATAAAACTGAATAACTCTGTCATATTTAACATAATCAGTTTTATTGAAATAAGGAAGGAGATTAAGTGAAAAATAAGGAAAAGTATCTCCTATATTTGAAAATAAAGAAATTCTTAAAAAAAATATTGTACGTCTTATGTAGAGATAAATATCCGAGATCTGCAGGTAATTGCAAAATCAAATTGAATTAACATAATATTTAATGATACGTTTGTCGATGTCGATCATATTATAATGACGTGTTTTGTTTCTAAAGTACATATAATTAGTTTGATAATATATTGTCAATTTTTTCAACGAAAGACTGTGTGCTTTTTAAAAATTGGACACATTTTGATCGTCTAGTGTTTATTACTTCAGGGTTGAGAGAATCCAAATTGGTGTTTGTTTCAATGAGAATGAGTCACATAATCATACGCTACTCTTTAAGAGGACAATTATAAAGGTGATCTTGAATCGTATAGTTTCGGTGAGCTATTAATGAGCGACGTCCTTTGGTAAAAAAATATTGTGAAAAACAGCTATCAATTATCTTCAATGTCATGAATATAATGAATGTGGCACATTTGGATATCCAGTATTGCATTTTGATAATTTAAAATCCTCGTTATGCAGCGTCAATATGTAATGAATCAATAAGCTATAGAAACAGAAGCGTATCTAGATATTCAGCGCCCTGGAGAATAAAATCGTTGCACCCCCTATCGTTTCTCTTTTTTATCTTTCACAGTATTTTAAGACTTTTACTTCCTTCCAGAATTTATGGTTTCTTGTTTTTTAGCTTACTTAAAACTTTTACTTCCTACCAGAGCTTTCGTCCCCATAATTTGTGCGACTGGAGCAAATTAATATAAAAATTCAGTCGCTTTACTTTTTTTTCAAAATTGAAAATAACACGATTTACAATTTATAAATATATCCCAATATATTAAACATGCACGTAAGTCTCAATATGCCAAACGATGAGACCCAAATCACAAGTAAGAACCCACCTATAAGTTCACAGATTAACATATTTGCGATATATACATATATTTATATTCACAACTTTTAACAAAGTAAGTTAATTATTATAAAGAATTAATTTGTATCATCTTTTAATACAAGGAGTGTGTTATTAGATAATCTAATTTATTTTTGTAAGAAAATCTATTATCTATTCTGTCATAAAATTAAAAAAATCTTAAATTAATAACCGATCAGAATAATTCATAATCTTGTAAAATGTTATATGATAACTGATGATATATTAATTCTATTTGATTAATATATTTGTACATATTATAGCAGAATGTAGTACAAGATTTAATCTTTATAGTGGACGTAAAGAATTATAATTTAATATATATAAATTCAAGCGCTGTGTTATTAGGTTCTACCAAGTAAATGATCAGTATCGTGATCGATATCGTTTATATAATTTGTATTTAGATGTTTCATATGTGTGCATCAATGATATGTTATTTTTTATATTATATGATATGTAGTATAGAAAATCTTACAATGCATTATTACTACTAAAAATATTAAACAATCATTAGTATTCGAGTAAACTGATGCAAAAATAATCGAAACAATTGTCTCAGATAAATAAATATACTGTCATTCGTTCATATAATAAATAAAATATGAAATAACTTACTTTTTCATCTCAGATATATCTTCCGGTATGCACTTGATGTCATTGTTCGCCAAGTTCAGAATTTTCAGTTGTGTCATTTTGAAGAAGGCTTCAGGAAATTTTTTGAATCCGTTCGAGTTAAGTTGAACCGATCGTAGATATTTGAGAAAGGTGAGCGGTTCAAGGATTGCTTTATGGAGTACATTTTGACCAGCCTGCAGCTCCTCCAGGTCCTGATGTAGGAGCGACTCATCTGGAAGCTGGTGAAACCCAGCATTGGTGATGTCTAATATTTGCGTACTGGATTTTTGCTGAGTCGCCTATGATCGAAAATAAAAAAATATATAAAAATACGAAAATAAGCAAACATATTTTAATTAATAAAGAAATTGGTAATAATTCACCATGAAACTTTACATTTTGCAGCGCCATACTACACACTTTAATTAATTCACTTCCAGTATTTTAAAGTGATGTTTTTCAAATTTTTCAAATGTGTCAGAAGAAATAACTATAAGTTGACGTTAACATTATAATGTTTTGTAAAGATTCAAATTACAGCGTCCATTTAATAATTACAATGGTAAACAGGCTTTTTGCAGAACTTGCCTTTAATATACCGCAAAGATAATTCAAAATAGATCAAGCTAATAATATTTGACTTTTTTCACGTAAACTAGTTACGATGCAAACCATGCTTATATTTTACCCTTGCAGCATAATGAAATGAGCTGAAATCCATAGCATTCATTAGTAATACTAGTATATATATAATTAATATTTTCTACCGATGGTGCTTGATGGAAATTGATTTTAAATTCTAAATTATTTAAAACTTGTA
>JAGVSQ010014303.1:0-10672 GCA_022683975.1 Rhyacophila evoluta
AAAACTGGTAAATTTCCACATGTGAGATCACTGTTAGCGACCCGGGTTTCGCCTTTCGGAATCTTCATGCTGCATTATATGTGGGCAGTGAGCGAACATATAACATACTACGTAGTAGCCTGAAGATACCGAAAGACGAAACCCGGGTCGCTAACAGTGATATCACGCATAGAAGTTTACCAGTTTTAAATAATTTAGAATTTCGCATATAATTATTAAAAATTCAATGTATGACCGTAGTTAAGCTTAGTATACTTCTAAATACGAATAAAATACCTCTGTTTTTTGACGAAGTGCTGTAATTAATGCTATTATTTTGTTTTTATTGGGATTGGATCATTATTTTAATAAATAAAACGTATTTAATTTAAGCTTTTCGGAATCAAAAATCTTAAATAAAAATTAAGCTTAGGTGAGCTTAATAAAAAGCTTGAGGATTTATCATCGATTGAACCCATTACCTGCCATGTAAAAAAAACTATCATTCAAAAGATACCCTGCCGTCTCTAAAGCGAAACGAAAATATGTTTGAAAGGAAAACCGAAGTTAATAATAACACGCAAAAGTGAACGAAGTATAGATTTTTGTTTCAGCATTTTGGTATCGTGATGCGCGGGATGGCCGTCAAGGAAACGAGGTCGCCACATGAAAATAATGGAAAGCTTTTTCGGCATTATGACTTGGGAAAGCGATTTTCCGAGATGTTTTTCCAGCAAACTACGCTCTATATAATATACACCCGTACAATTTGAGGTTATGTAGCAGTTTGAATTGGACTCAATCAAATTTGAATTTTATATCTACGAATCGAATCTAAAAATCATTCATGTATATTTACAGAACTAAGATGTATTTAATAGAAAACAAATTTTAAATAAATAAAAATGTTTTTTTGTTCAAAATCTTAAATCTCCGAAAGTTATACACCGATTGCTTTGAAATTTTGATACAACGTTGCATTTAAATACGTGCGTGTTTATATATATATATATATTAATACCATGTTTGCTCTTTTTTTTTACTTATGCGTGGTCTTACTGATAACTCTGCCGCCCTGGCTAATATTGGTATCTACGTCCCTGATAATTACCTAAGAAATCAAGAGCAGCTGTTTTTCATTCCCAAATGCAGGAATTTACTGAAAGTGACTACCTTTGACTACCTGGACTACCTCCACATTGGCATGTAATATTTAACGAGATTGCCTCGACAAATTAAATGTATAAAAAACAAATTTTGGGTCATATTGATTATAGATTGTAATTTAACAGAATTGCATATGTTATAATTTATTCTAAATGTGCTTTCAGTCGAAGAAAGATAAACGATTTTGAATAGACAATACGAAAAAGATACTCAAGTTGTATTTTAGTCTCGATTTAATACTAGGCAGAAATTTATCATGTAGCATGTAATTTATCTACTTTTTCAGTTTTATTGTAATATAATTTTCATTTCAGAAATATGTCACTAATGATATTTACTAACTTAATATTATAAATAGTAAGTTACGCTAGGATTTATTGTTAGTATGTTATATGTTTGCTCACTGCCCACATACAATGTAGCCTGAAGATGCCGAAAGGCGAAACCCAGGACGCTAACAGTGATCTTACATATGGAAGTTTACCAGCTTAAAATAATTTAGTATTTAAAATCAATTTCCATCAAGTACCATCAATCGAAAATATTAATTAAATCAACCGATATTTTGTATTTAAAAATGTTAAAAAAACAGTTTTAAAAAACATATATTATTATTTATTTAGTATATTTCCACGAGTTTCCAGTTATAAAATATATTAACTAATGAAATGCAATATGTTTTAGAAACGTTTTACACTTTACAATGTTAGCACTAAGTATATTCAATGATTCCTAAATTATCATTAATACACTATCGAAATAAATAGTGCGTCTTATATTAATACGCAAATGATACGCACGTTATGTTGGTTGATTTATTTCCCTCGAATAAATCTACAAAAGTTACTATGAGCCAACTTTCGTATTTCTTTTCTCTATCGCATTCTGAAAGTTGTCAACCATAAAAGCGATAAAGCCTTTGAGATCGCCCGAAACATTAACGTTATGTGACCTATTTTTTTTACTAAATGTTTCAAAAACTAAATACAATACTAACAATAAAGATTGTAGAGTTATTTAAAGTCACCAGTTAATAATTTTGTATATTTATTTAACAATAATGGGCCCTTAAAAAAGCAATAAAATATTAGTAGATAGATTGTTAAATGCCCAATTAAAATGGATTTTACAACTTATATGTATTTGAAAAACAAATTACCTGATATAAAATAAAGTAAATATATATATTATGTTAGTTTATCGAATCGGCTAAGCTATTAAGTAAAATCTTTTACGTTGGACAATTCCAGTTTTAGTCCTGTTGATACATACAAATCGACGTTCATATTTAAGCTCTGTCTTCTGTTAAAATCAGATATCAGAGATTTTAAAAACTTATGAATGAAATGGATATCTACAAAATAAATATGTGTCTTCTCGGTAGTGTAGTTGGTAGTGAACGCGTCTAGCAATCCTGGGAATGTCGTTCGATTTCCCATCTGTCGGATTTTAAGAATCCAAAAATCCAGGACTGGATGCGTATTGCGTTAAGCAATTGTTTGATAAACAATCGACGTGATAAAATATCTGTCAAGACGTCTTCACTCATTTACTTCACTTTCAAAGTGTATATCTTCACACTGTGTAGATCCATATGCTTTATTTTGGGAGCGAACATGGTGTTAAAAAGACGTTAATAACTATACTGCCGTCGTAAGCAAAAACACAGCTAATGGGAAAAATCATAAGTCAAAGTAAATATGAAGCAATACACTAGATGAGATTCTGAACATAATTCCGTAAGAAAATAAACAGTAAATAATTTATTTTAATATAAAAATCATCATAATGTTTTCTTTACTTTTGCAAAAATGGTAGGTTTTTCTAAACAAGAAAACAGTAAATCATGATTCATAAGTAAAAACAGTATGTCATATGCATTTACTGTCTTTTTGCTTAAAAACGTTGAGTAACTGTTTTTTTGTTTGTGAATAAAGACTTTTTAGACAAATCTAACACCGCAAGTGAGCGATCATACGATTGGATTTTGCTGTTTTCTTTTTTCTGTATTTCACTATTAATCCGCTTTTGTAAACAATTTTCGTTTTTAAATATATGGTGCATTGTCACAATATTATGTTTTGTAATAAAAATAAAAAAAACATAAATAACTCATTTTTTTTATCGAGAATCATGAGCAAAGAAAAAAATAATTAGTTACCGTCTTTTTCCTTGTGAAACTGTTCATTATTTTGTTGAAAATACTAAATAAAAAGACAACTGATAAGTTTTATGGTTGATTTTTCTGTTTTTTTGATTTTTTTTCAACAAAAAATATCAGTTTTTAAATCATCTATCGTAAACCGAAACATTCATTAAAATTGATCAACAATTCATTAAGCAGCAGTGAAAAAAATGATTAACTCTCTTTTCTCTGAGTAGACTTTTTTCTCATTAGCTGTGTTTTTGCTTATGGTGGCAGTGTAGAAATCTATGGTATTTAAATATTACGAAAAATAAAAATAGCCCTTAGAAATTATAAACCTTCTTTCTTCCAATATACGTGTGTTTAATCCTCGTATGTTTGTAATGATTAGATTGATATAGTGACGTGTATCTAGTAAAACTTTGAATATAACATGTCTCAATCGAGGGATTTAAGTGTTGAAAGTGATGAATAATTTTTCTTTGTGAGACAAAAGAGCTCGCTCTGGAATGACCGTAATATGTTTAACAAAACTAAAATTAGAATTTCATCAAGAGTCTTGACACACCGTCGAGAGAATAGCACATTCCTTAGTTTATACTTGGTATAGAATAATTAGTATTGATAGATTTGTTTTGTCTATTGTTCAGGAGTATTAAATATGATATGATATATGGGTTAAAATAAGATAAAATTTAATGCATTTCCCCCTATTAGTAGTACATGTATCGGCTATAAATCAGTATAGTATCACTATAGCATTATATCTAATAATATTTATACATGTTGTTATAATATTGATTTAATATGGTAAAAAATAGTGATACAGATAAGAATGGAAAAATACCTATTGACTTGAGTAAGACTATTTTATGTTTTTTTTTTGTATCGGGCTGATTATGTTATGGAACATATCAAACTAAAAAATTTAAATAACTGACATCTTTAACCTGTATTTAAATTTACTGTATTAAGTTGAGTGAACGATTAATAACTATCCCGGTAAAATACATGTTAAATGTGTCCACCCTATGCAGTTCTATTTATTTATCATGTTTTAATTCATTTGGCATTGTAATTAATTATACTTGGATGTTAATTTTTTTCTTGTTTATTTTTTCTCATATTAATTCGTTTTCTTTTTGTTTGTTTCAGCTATCGCCGGCATATTCACAGTGTTTTCCAGTGTAGTATTCACTTCATCTGTGGTTAATTTTCTCCGAGGTGACATCTCTGACCTGAAGTAAGTTATCCCCTTATGTTTCCTTGGTTTATGTTCTATCTACAACATAGTACGTATCTATCGATACAATAATTATTTATTCTATATGAGAACTCTCTCAGTGGATATCTATTGCACAACGTGGAGAGATAAAGCGTTAAAGATTTTAGTACACGTTGATTATGTTGTCACAACCGAAATAACTATCCTAATAAATTTCATTCGTGAATGTTCGCTGATGTATTATTCAGTGATCTGTAATTAGTACATGTAACAGACATTATAAAAAATAATTAATTATAATCATATTATATAATGTGTAGTCATTTTGTTTGAATATTCTACTTATGGAAAAAAGTACTGTATACTATCGACGAACGCATATATTATATATGTTAAACATCCGCAAGAAATATTACAAATCTATAAATGTTTTCAAAAAACATATTTGAGATTTTAAAATATTATAGCATGTCAAATATTTGTACTAATAATTGGTCTTGGAAAACTGATTGAGGAGTTACAAAAGTGATTAATGAATCATAAAACAATGTGTGTTTTACGTTCGGGGAATTCTCAATAGAATCCCGCACCAAGAGCGATGCATGGCCTGAATAATCTCTTCACGAAATCGTTTCGCGGAATTACAGTTTTTTTGCAAGCGGTCGGATGTTCACTTGTTAAAATAAAACTCAGTCGGGCTTTCCCCAAAGATTTATAACTTCCATAGAATACCCGTTTTGGTGGAAATATCCACGTATACATACTTGGTAAATATTACTAAATAAAGAACTCTCATTACCAATATTTGGTAGGGCTACATAAATTAGTTCCCAAATAATGTGTGCTAGATTATTTTTAAATCTATCAAATAACTGATGTCTCGACAAAAACGTGCCAATTAAATTGCGCTAGACAGCATGAGCTCGAATTCGTATCCGTTAAAGTTGATTCGATTTTCCACGAAAATAATTTCAAAGAATCAGTATTTAATTATTTATTTATTTTAAGAAAATATTGTAAATACAATTTGTCAAATAACTGTATGTATAATATTCTGTCAAAATTTAACATATCGTTATTTTAACTGTACAAAATTCCTGCTATATTTATAAGCGCTTATGTCATTGCGCCATTTTGTATATGTCGGATATGGGGGGTTTTGTTTTGCGCCCTAACAAAAAGACGCCCAGAAAACCATATAATGTTTTTTAAGAATTTACAAATCGCAAACATTAAATTCATATATATATAATATTATACACTCGACAAAGAGAGAAAATCACAAACTTCACAATATCCTTCATTGCGCATAGAATGCCAAAAATAAATATCAATATTTCTTAGAAATTTGATCGTACTCAGCTCATATTCAGTTTGGAGCTAAAAAGCCGACGTCTGTGGCAGGTTCGAGTCCCGCAGTTTTATTAGAAATCCAAAACTAAAATACGAGTCGTGGATGATCTGATAGTAATCTTCCGACGAAAAAATCCGTTTATAAAAATAGCTTTTCACACTGCCAACAATCAAGATCGATATAATTCATATTCGAAGCACCCACCCAATATTTTTTTTCAATCGTATTGTTTATTTACATCAAAAGAGTGTTTTTTTTCAACTTTCTTATATGTATTCTGTATTTTTAATTCCAATGATAGATCAAAATTAATTTTGCAATCTTGGTAGAGTACCAGATGTCTCTTGTCACGTTACAAGAATTCAAAATAATAATAAAATATAATGTGGTTAATAATCAACCAACCTGTTTTTATTAAAGATTTTAGTAATCTTTACGTATATTTATACCCTGCAGAGTTATTTCAATAGCCTGTTTGGGGACTCATATCAGACGATATTTGATTATTTAGCGTTATCTCATTGTACGATCAAAAATAGATAAAATTGCACAACCTAAAAGCACAAGCCGTAATGCCATTATATTTTAATGTTATATATTGCAACACCATTTTTTGCCATGTTTGCACAGCTGCTATGGTGCAGGACAGGTATATCTATTATTTTGTTTACAATTCGCACATAAAAAATATACAGTGAAGTGCTTAAAGATGGGTGCGAATACCTTCACAACACTATAAAATATCTTCCATACTCTTGTAGATATACTTATAAAAATAATTACAGATTTAAATGACAGTTATAGTTATGAATAAATTCACTAACGGAGCTAGAAATCAACATAGTATGTACATAAATTAGACGAAGTGAAGTCATTTTTCGAGTTGCATAGAACTTATGTTTGAGTCAATCAAAGGTATGCTGGAACTTCGTGCTTGCCGACATTATGCTGTTAGAAGTTTCTTATTTATACTTGCACACTTGGCAGAGTTAAATCTATTTCTTGTTGTATCTTTTTTTAAATTTCAATGTATATTCACAGCCATAAAGTACATACACGTAAACTCATAAAGAATACTAAAATCTGACAAGTATAAGTTAAAACAATCGAGAATCGCCACTACACTATTATCGAACTATTACGAAATTGCTATGTAAATAAGTAAACCATACTCGCGAAAAATTTACGAGTTAATCAAAAATATAACGAATGAAATTATAAAACGATGTCGGCATTATAATTTATAATATAAGTACTATACTTTCTCATTGATGTTCTCAAAATTATGAAAAATGTCGATATATTAAGAAAACCTAAATAAGATACAGGTGGTTTTTTTTAACCGACAGAAGCCGTTATTATTTATTTATAAAATATTTTTATTTATCAAATCGAAATATCTCTATACATCTACTGTGCGTAGCTTGTTCATCTCCTTATATCTTGACAGTCGGAAGTGTACTTGTTATTTTTATTTTGAATTTCGAATGCGGTTGTCATGGTAACATTACAAACCGGGCGGCACTGCTCACGAGCCGCGCTTAATTTCCGGTCGAGCTTCTATGCCTTGGCGGTCGTGAAAAGTGAAACCGTTTCCTCCTGCGTCCCGCAATCCGCCGATCATCATAAACCCGTTTCACTCTTTCGTCGACTGTCTCTTTTTAATAAAACAGCTTTTTTAAACTGTCTTTTCAATGGAATTATTTATATCAGTAAATACTAACCAACCTGTTTTCGTCTACACGTGAACAGCATACTAACATCGTAATATTTCACTAATTAACAATTACGATTTTAAAAGTGTGCCGCAGCCTTTTTTAAATCTTGTTCTCATTTAACCATCAACAAATTAAAAAAAAAATTAATGGAACTAAAATATTGTATTATTATACTATACTACATTGTTATTTAGAACAAAATATGTACATTATTTTATTTGAAAAATAAACGAAAATTTTCGATATTTTTTCTATTTATTTCAATTTTGTTATTATACAAAACAATAAAAGTTTCATAAACAAACAATCATCATCTGATAAGACTATGCTTATATTAAACAGTCCATAAGGCACAAGAAAATACTTTCACTATTTAACAAAACATTTAGCAACGATGTCGTTCTACTAGGAATTCATAGTAGATACAATGAAATCAATCGACTTTTATTTAACCATCGTTCGTGACTTACTGCATTAACGTACCGAAATGTTATATACAAAATTTGCAACATCATACAATCTTATCTGATATTACACTTTAGTGCGTAATGATGAGCCTTAGTTGCCTGTCTCTGAATCGATCCTGGCCCAAAACTGATATACCCTTAACGCTGTGGTGCCTCCGGTTATGCCTGATTAACCTCGATGAGCTTCCGATCTTAGCAAGAAACCTGTGCTGTGTGATTTGAGATAAAATCATTCAATAAATTAATATACGACAACTTTTATAATATATCGTTCTAAAAATACAATAAAACTTTGGCACTTAAATGTAATAAAATTTAGTAAAAAATTAAACAGGTCAATAATTTAACCACCGCATACGTGCGGTTATAGTACCGTAGAGGTAAATATCGGATGACAGAACGAATTGAGTGATGGAGGTTTCACGAAATTTTTTTATTTTATTCGTTCAATTCTATCAAAGATATCCAACAATCAGTGTTATGATAAACGAACTGTCTGGAGGCGGTCTAAGGCATGTAAACAAGTTAAAGTAACTATGTAAATACTACCAGTGATATTTCCTTCTTAGGAATTTGCCTGTGTCACTACTCTTAGCCAGTTGTCATGATGAAAGTTTGTTCCAGAGGTATAATCATAATACGATTCGTAACGTAGTCCAGCGATTTACAAAAGTTCATAATATATTATTTTACATCGCGGTGCCTTTTATGAGAGAAATTCATCACGGGGTATCTGTTATTACAGGTATTTAACTAGACTGTTCACTATGGAAGATATTGTTAAATTAATATTTGTAAAAAATGATTAATGTTGATCGACGAAAAAATCATTCAATAATTTGAAGAAAATTCAAATAAATAACATAATATATGCCAACGTATTAAAACATGAAGCAAAGGATCAAATTTGTGTGCAATTACAAACAAAGCAGGCATTTGAAATCAATGAAAGTACAATATTTTACGGTTTTACTTTTTTACTTAACTTTACTAGTACTTTTTTTAAAAAAGTTAGTGCTTCATTTAATAGAGATCGACCATTCTGTTTTCTTGTCTAATAAATCGTTTATTTCTTGAATGAATGATCTTTTCATAATCAAGATTTCAGGGACACAACAATGTCCTCTCATGCGAAGCATACGCTCATACGCACCTTCGCGTGGTTAAAAAACATGATTTCATAATTTTCTCCTTGTTTAAATCTTTATGCAGGTGTGTATTTTGAAACCCATCACCAAAGCGCGCGCACGCTTAGTTAGTTGAAAATTCGCAATCCAGAGTTTCGTTATATGTTTTTCTTATCAATCTCTTCGCGAAGCACAGTTTGGGAACATCCAGCAAAGCAAACGGTTCGACGAACTCAACGCGTCATTATGCGCGAACAGCTGGTAAACGTATCCGTTACGTTGTTGGAGGCTGATAGCTCCTGTTTCACTATGAACATTATCATATTCAATACCGCCGAATTAACCGATACGCGATCGTCTCCCACATGATTTTAAAATTCATTCAAACACGGTGTCAAATTTATCTCATATAAATGCTAAACTACTGAATGAATGATGTGGTAACCTCTTGAGCTTAGTTTTATTTTTATAATTATTTTATTTAACAATCAACGTAACGTCTACGAGTACTACGAACAAAAATATGAATATCCACATTATCTCTACAGTGTTCAATTAATTTTATGCAGAACCTTCACATTCGATCGAACTTAATGAGATTTTTTTGGTCTTCACTCTTCGGAAAGCTTTCATTGGGACGACTGGGCGTTAGTTTCGACGTTATATTTCATTACCATTACTCGTTGCATCTCTAGATCGTCGTTGACTTCATTCAGCAATTCCTGAGTAATGATCATTCGGTACCGCTTTTGGGGGACAAAAGTGCTGCCACAGGCTCAAACCATTCGAATTAAATGCTTGACAGGGGCCAAATGATAAAGACCAACGACGTCAGTAAAATGTTTGATAGTGATTCAGGAATTGTCCATAGTCATTATATTCACTTTTTAGACATTGTTATCAATTGTTGATGTATTGGGGCTTGCAAAGCGATCGTCATATTCAGTGTCTTCACGGCCCTTATGAAAACATTTGCGCCATTTGCAAACACCCGTTTGTTCATAGAAGACACGACAAACGCAAAATTGAACATTATACTTTATTAAATTCTTTCTTCCACAAATGAAAAATTGTCGAGCACACTAAAACACGCGAAACCTCTTCGACAGCCAACAAAAATTAAACATCCTATAAGGTACTTACAACAAAATATGTCAGGGACAAGTATACCAACACAATATAAAAAATTGTGACACAACCCGCGAAATTCAAAAATTCCGCATATGTTGGTGAAAATACTTACGTCGTTCTTTTAATATTTGAATATTGCTATTGCATTTAATATCGTGCTTTCACACATTTGATTTTTACATTTTATCAGCTATATTTTTCAATTTATTTCAACTCAATAAACATTCTAACGCCACAAAACTGTTTATGGTGTTACGGATTGCAATAATTGCACATTATTTTTTTTTATTTTTTTAAACCATTTTCGCTCCCAACGTGGAGCATATGGATCTACACACTGTGAAGATATCCACTCCGA
>JAGVSQ010014304.1:0-10672 GCA_022683975.1 Rhyacophila evoluta
ACGTGGTGTCCATATGCTCCACTTAGGGAGCGAACATGGAAGAAGAAGAAAAAATAAAGTAATTCAAAAAAAAAAATTGGCTATCGTTTGTTCAGATATTCCTGAAAACTGCCGACACGCATTACACGAGTCCCGAAAATGATCTGTAATATAGTACATATATATAAGATATATAATGTGATATCTAACACGAATTCCAATTAATTTCAGGCTTTATTTACTATTCTTCAAAAGTTTTTAAGCACAGTATAACTTTCAACTTATTATAATAGCCATCAATAATTACGTGGATGTATGTTTGAAAATATTAAAACCTTCCACTTTATTCGTAAATAAAATATTCAATTTATTAAATATTATATTTCGTATTTTGAAAGCTTTGCTTAGCTTTTAAATATCTGTATGCATACACAAAATAATACAAATACAAATTATTCTTTATTTATGTAATACTATATCTCAAATGTGAAAACCCATTATTGATATTTTTACATTTGATCATTTTCTTCAATAAAATAAAATAAAAAGATACAAAAGAATGTTGTTGAACAATTTTAATGTACGAATTAAAAATTACTGTGGGTAAATAAATTTATTTGTAAATTAAAATGTGTTTGAACGCCGCTTAATCAAATGAGACGAAACACGTATTTGCAAAAGGTAAGCAAGGGTAATAAATAAAACTCACTCGTAAGAGGAGAGCGCTATTTTTGTAAAAATAAGACACAAGTTTTTGATTTGATACCGTGAATAACTCAAAAATAAATAAAAGATCGATTAATGTTTTTAATATACATACTATAATATAACACTTGAATCTAAATTCGTTGAAAAAAGACGAAATATTGGACGTTATCAAATATATTATTACAATTTCATCATTGAAGTCAATTTTTTTATACGAGATCTATCTCGAAACTATAAGGAAGTATATAAATTTTTGCATTATCAAGACTCATTTGCATATATAATATCGTATGTATTTATGGTATTTAGGTGGCCGAGAGTTAAGTGTACGTGGTTTGGGGGGTAAGATTGTTGAATCAAATACCACAGCAGCTGGATTTTTTTAAAACTAAATATACATGATGTGAGTTCTGCTTCCAGTGGGTTGAGCAATTAACTGAGGTTAATTTTCAAGAAAAAAAACTACTAAAATGACCTTTGTAATACACTATATTTTTAGTAAATTTGGACATGGTAAAAAAAATCGTCGTTGTATAATTTGTTTAAAACAAGTCACGCAAGGGAAAAAATTAATTAGACTCATATTCTGAATCCTGGGATAGGAATCAACCATAACCCAACGCTCATGTTGATAGCTTAAAATTATTTTTCGCAGAAATATGAGCAATAAATGTTTGTTTGTAACAGGAATATTAAACTTCAAACTTGCAAATGCCTTTTCTTCGAAACTATGTGATGGTGACTTGATTTGAACCACAATTCTACTATTACGAAGTATCTACAATATTTAAATCCTGGCTGTGGTTTTTCTGACCACTAACATTCCGATGTTTTTGAAGACCATAGAGTACACAACATGATGTATTCAACGGAAGTGCATAACAATGAAGACAGAGAATCTTAGAGTTGACAAATAGCTGTCATATATAGCGAGTGGATATGGCAGATTAAGAAGAAGATTTAATTTTATAATACAGTTAAATATTTGATTAAAAATTAAAATATACTTCAGTCTTTGTATCATTGGCTATAATTCGCCATTGGTTTTATAGCCTGCATTTAAAATGGTGAAATACACATATTCTCAGATTGAATAGCACGCGGTTAGGTATCGGCTTTTGCATTTCATGTCCGGACACGTGTTCTGATTAATAACACTTAATGAACGTTGTGAATTTACCCGTCATAATTAGGAGAGCAGAAAATGTTCACTTCGGATTTGCAGTCACTTACATCCTGACACCGCTTTATCAAGCCATGCAGCGTGACAATCTCGAATTAATCTAAAATATACCATTTCAAGTTATTAAGTTTTAATTTTAGACGTTACTTTTAAGTCTTTCAGCAATATATATGTCCGATAAAATATGTTCAATATAATCTCCTTCGTATCTTTATGAGCTCTCTTCTAAACGAAGTTAAGCTATCAATCTTCTTGTACTTCTCTTACTCATATTTTTATTTTTGCATAAAATACTTTAGTTTATTAATGATTTTGCAATTTGCATTAATATTGTACATTTTTCATTTAATCATTGTTTTGTCGAGAAATAATTCAAATAAAATCACGAATAAAACATAGTATACAAATACCCACAACGGTTTTCCATATCATCAATAGATTTATTACATTACGAAAAACTATCATTTTTTTTTTGTAAATTTCTCGTAAAAAAGCGAAAGTTTACTGAATAGCGACATGTATTAATATAACAGTGATATAGTGATCAAGCAAAGTAATTTATTTATTGAACCTTACATGCATAATTAATATCCATACATGATAAATCAATCTAGATGAAGACCTCTTTAAGTTGACTGTACTTCCTCAGTCTTACGATTGCGGGTAACTCTGGTTATTACAGAGATGTATAGATCAACATGTGGTTTTTGGACGTCCCAGAAACCACTATATACTTAACGTATTTTATATCTGAGCCTTCTAGATGAATATGAGGCTTTATAATTGTAGAAATACTTCCACACCCGGTATGCATCTATATAACGTGGAGTGACAAACGTACGAGTCCCCTTTGAAATAACAGAAGTTGCTCAGGAGTAGTTATTCAAGGCCATTGGCAATGTCTGCATGCATTGGTGTGCGTTTAATTTCTTTTCTAACTAATCACTATTATTTTGGGACCATTAATGAGACATTTTTTTAAAGTAAACGAAAGCAAATATACCCGATCGATTCAATTGATTGACGAATTGACTTTAAAAACTTTTCTATTTCAATCGACATAATTAAAAACTCACAAATGGTGTGATCGATATAATATTTATCAACCGTGATAACGTAACCAAATATAATATTTTAGAAGTAATACTAGATTATCTAAAATAATTGCTAAGTATTTATCGACTGGATTATACAAGAGGTGAATTCATTTGGCAGTAAATTTATCCTGCAGCGATTATGATAAAAGTTTTATTTCTTTGACCCGTTCTGACCAAAGGATAAATTCTACTTCCACTCTCCATGGCTAAGTCTTTTTAACACATTATAGCCAACGACGTTCATATTTTAGCTGGCTATTTCACAGTTCATACAGCTCGATCGTACATTATCTCCTCAGGCGAATACATCAGCGTCACTTTTGCACATCTACGTACTCGTTCATAAACCTAATTGTCAGCCGCGCTTCCTTCTCTGATTTTCTATTTCCTATTCACAATTTCAGCATACATTTTTATACGTGCTACAAATATATTGTTTTATTTAGTTAACTCAAAATATAAAAGCTTCTTATATAAATAATGGTGTATTTCGTGCGTCAATTTCTAAAGACAAAAAACACACATCGCTGACGACAAACTAAAACCTACCACATAACACAAATTTTACACAAGATGAAAACAACCTTTAAATATATACTTCCCTTTAATTTTGCATGTCAAAAATATTACATAGTTATTAGATTTATATATACAACACTATGTACTATAATAATAAAAAAATTAAGTGTTAAAAAAAATATTTTAAAAATAACATAGTAAATAAAACAAAATAAGATTGTAAAATTAGCATTAAATTAAAATGAGGTTAGAGAGAGAATTTGAATATAATAACAAAAGAATGAAAGATAACCTACAAAGAAAGAAAGACAGATCCTATTATTAATTATACAACAGGACTATTAACAAACTAATTTTTTTTTGTTACATTACTATTAAATTAACTAACAATTTTTAACGCTACCCATTAAAAAATAGTTTTTTTTCATCCCGCGTATTTTTTGTGCTATACGAGGTATTGCATTGTCATGAGCGATGTATGAATCTAACCGAGTAGGAAGCTTAAATTGGAGGTTTCGGGTGTGAATCCCGTATATGTGAGTAGATAAATGTATTTCTAAGGCCATATGAAACTAATATTTGTCAAAAAAATCTGTCAATATAAGCTTTTACATTACAGACATATACTCCATTTTTCCGAAGTGCATATATTCACATTATATATATTGAATTTGAAAAACTTTCGTAATTGACATGATGCAATAAAGGTGAAATTTATTTTATTTTAGAATTACAGCTGGCCAAGTTCTTTGACGATGATAAAAAGAAAGTTTATTAATCGCTTAACAACGGAAGTTGCTGGTTCATACACCGAAGCTAACGTGCTATTAATATTTTTTTTAATCAATGATATGAACAGCGAATAAGTTGAGAAGTCTGTGAATGAACAATTTTACGTTCTATATATCCATATGCTCCACTTTTTGATCGCACGTGGTTAAAAAATTAAATACGATACGAATAGGGAATATTTTTGATCGGTTGATAACCATTCATCGTGAAAAATAACCTATCAATGTATTCTAGAAATTGTGGATTATTTTGTGCGTCGCAAAGTTCGTTATTTACATATCACAGCATTTCCAACACATAATAATAACAAAGATAATATACTCATTATACACCAAACATAAGAAAAAATCAATTAAAAATAATTAGTAGTAAAATTATAAATATATTTAATGTAAGCAGCGAAAATAAAACAAGGACAGCTTGCCTGGTTAGTTAGACAGAACTTATTTTAGAAATTTATAAAAAAATATCAGTCTATACTCAATCTCACTCAGATGCAAGATATCAATAACCGAGGTGATTTCGTTAAACGTGACCATTGCTTTCCTCATAGGCATCACTATGTATTGCTTATTTGTTAATTAAATTTTAATATATTAAATAGACTATAGAGAAATATGATTCACAATCGGAGCTGACTTGATAAAAAAAAAAACAATATTTATAAAAGTTTAAGCAACGTATTCGTTAAGTATATTTTTATGACACACTTCCTTTTTCTGAATAACTTTAACTATATCAGTTCACTGTAATACATTTGAATTTTTTTATTCCTAAAATACGATAATTTTTCAGTCAGTAGATAGATACACCTTCTTTGTTTCTGCGATTTATTCACCATATCGTATCCATCAGTCACCATCCTTGTATCTCAATTGTTTATTTCATTCGCTTTGATTTTTTGACAGTCTTTCCTTTTAAATTTATTTTTCTTATCGCATCTTGTCCAATTCATTCTTCACTGTTAAAATGCTATCATTTTTCCAGGATTTTTTATCCATCTTTTTATTTAAATTTGGAACGATGAAAAACTGAGAATTTTAAACGTAGACTTCCGCTAAAATATTACACTATAGTGGTTCAAGTATATACATTATAAATATTTATTATGTATATATCATGTACAATTTAAAATAATATAGTAAATAAGTCTTTAAGAAACAATTATAACATTTTACATAATAAATATTTTACTTTTTTAAGTGTCTGTCTTAGCAGATATTTTTGATCATTAGGCTTTTTTTTTTTTTTTGTATGTCATTTTCGTTTCCAACGTCGAGCATATGGATCTATACAGTGTGACGATATTCATTTCGAAACATAAGTACATAAATGGATATCAGCAATGTGTATCCAGTCCTGCATTTTCGGATTTAAAAAATCCAACAGATGGGGAATCGAGCCCCTATTCTCCGGCTTAGTAGGCACGCACGCTACCAATTACGCTACCGGGGAGACATTTATAACAATTAATAATTAAATATTATATTTTTCTGAAAATATTTGAAGGAATAAAAATTTGCAACCACGAAAAACGACTTCCAGAAAATGTATTTTATTGGTTTCTCTTCAATGACTAATTAAATGAACGCCGTATTAGGTAAATGAAAAACCAGTTTTAGTCTTCACGCACTTCAAGGCTGTGTCTAATTCATATTTTGATTTTACCCCAAAATCAATAAAAAAAACGTTTTTTGTCTCCTTTAAAAATCATTCTGTGTGGGTACGTTTTTGCGTCATTCCGAAATCGACATATATATCGTATAGCTAGATTTGTAACTCTAAGTGACAGTTTTGTTTCAATAAGCTAATTTAATGCCATTAGTAGCTGACCTATCGTAGACGTGAAAATAGTTGGAAGCTATCTGATGCAGGGGTGCTTTGTTCCAGCTTGATGGATTGCTTTTAAAATGCTATTTTACCTTTCAAACGCTGCTGAAAACACGAACCAAAACACTGCCGATTAACGTTCTTTACGTACATAAATATTATCAGTAACAAAGATTAACAATAAATCTTCATTTTTTACGGCAACATTACGTTCAGCTTAAGCTTAAATCAATCGAAACCGCATCGTGCTTTCAAACAATTAAAAAACGCGATTCCAAACTTCACATCTTTTATCAATCTTCCTTAATAAATGTAAAGGTTTATCTTATAAATTGAATTCACAAGAATTCAATGTCAATCAACTATTTAACGCTTTAAAAATCCGTGACTTACATTTAAGTATGTCTAGTACATGTCCTACAAATTAAGATCTAATATTTTATTGCTCTGACTATGAAAAGAAAGAACTTACAACCTCAGGGAGGCACAGGAGGGCACGTATCCATTCGACTACGTTAGACAAAAAAGTGGTTGCTAATTTATTTACTATTGGAGGGATTCTATAGAAAGTATTTAACCAATGCGCACTAATACATTTTACTATAGGTTCCATGATCTGTCTTAAAGTGAAACACACCGACTGTGAAAAAGAAAAAAGACGTACCTCTCAATTTTTCAATATGGCTTGTATTCGATAATCATAATTTATACAATTTAATGAACGTTCTAGCAAAAGGTTGTAAGCTGAAAATGCCGAATAAGTGTCTAAATTTAGGTTTTAAGTTTGAAAAAAACATGGCTGGTGAAATTTCTACGTAATCAATTCTATTTATTTTTCTCAAATAACTTATTAAATCAATATCATATTGAGTAAATAAAACACCGGTTTCAGTCTTCGTGCACTTCAAGTATGTGCCTTTCTAATGTTTAGACTTTGGCTCAAAATCATTAAATAAACGTTTTTTGTCGGCCCTGTAAAATTTGTCATATGTGGATCACGTCGTTTTTTCCTTTCCACAGACAATACATAACACGATAGTGTGAAAATGTTCACTCTAGAAATTATAGTATTACATACATGCCTTCGCAATGTGCGGATCTGTCTAAACATATGTTTTCGCAAGATATAAGAGCTACAGTGTACATACAAATTAATATTTTTAACACTGGATAATCGACTTAAAATCAATAAACATACGCTGAAAAAATACCAATGAATTTGCATTATAACATATAAGTCAAATATTTCAATTGCATTATACAAAAATTTGATGTTTTACCTGTTATAATATAAAGTATATTTTGACTTAAATCTTATTTTAAAATAGTCTGGAGTTTGCAATCGACTAACGTTGGTTATGCGATCCAAGAAATTTTACTACATTATTATATTGTAATATTTATTAAATTACGTCTTAATTTCACTTGTTTCATAAACAATTAATTTACTTACATAATAAAATATATCCTTGTAATTAAAAAAAAATGAAGAGAATTTCGCCAATAGAAATGAATAAGTGCATTCACTCAATCAGCATATTGGATCCGACGTAGTTTGTGCTGAGGTATATTTTAATTCTTACCTGAAACAAACAGAAAAAACAATCATATAAATAACATGTCAATAGTGTAAATATTATAAATAAATATGTTATTGTTCATATTTGAAAAAATGCATAATTTATATCAGCGGGCGCCAACTGTTTGTCACGGACCACTTATACTCAATTACAAAATCGTGGACAACTATCGAGGTACGAGCTGTTATAAAATAATAACTATTCAAGTATTCTTAATGATATGTAGTGGTAATTAGACCCGCTCAAGTATAACGAATAAATTGCCAGTTGTATGAAATATTTTTTGGGATTCTTGGTACCAATGACATTACCGTCACACAAAGAGCCGTTTATACAGAGTCCAGTAGCGTAGCTATCGAGAAGCAATTGGATTAGGCTGCTCCAGGCGCAAGGTGTGCGTAGTAAAGTAAAGTTAGTGCGAAAAATGAGAAACTTCTGAAAGGATGTAACTTGAGAGCAAAAAAAACGAGACACCATAAATTATGAACGAATGTTAAGAAAACGTGACAAATTATAGAGGGCGGAACGACTTTCACTTGCTCCAGAGCGCTAAATTTGTAGCTACGCCACTGACATGGTCCGTTTTATATTATAAGCCAACGAAAGTTCCTTGCGAAATTTGCTTCGTTGCACGTGCAAGTGACATCGTGTGTGATGTAGCACCGTCCTATTGAAACCACGTGTGCAATAAGCCCAATTGACCCAATTCGGGCACAAGAACTAGTATCTAGTAAATGTTGATAAACAAAATTTTAACGTAACACTATAAGGTAGTAATTATCATCGTTCCAGTGTTGACGATACAAATATGAATTAGATTTTTGGAGCAGTTTAATAATCATAAAAATTGGTAAATAGTATTAAAATTTCTCAGCGGACCACCGGTTGGGTATCACTGATTTACATGCACTCTACAAGGTGCATCGCTTCAGTTGCACCATATGCTTTCTCATCAAATATTTGTTTGTACAAAAATAGAACGGATTGATGAATGAATCTTATAAATCTTGTGCATATTGGAGAGCATCTATCTACATTCTACAGATTCAAGCGCCATAAATTTATTTTGACATAATGAAAGACGCGTGCTGGAAAATTCCAGACGTAAAAAGAATATAAATCATGTAATATAATTTATTTATTTCTTATAAAAACTATATCGTATAGATTTACAGAATGTGGTTGTCGTAAAAATTTATAAAATACTTAGTATTTTAGGACAGACAACGATCAAACAATATTATCTCAATGTTTTTTTTATTATTTTAAGACTTATCCGATAAAAGTTTTCTAAATTCAAAAAAGATTGAAATATTAAAGCTTTCATATAGAATCCCATCCCACATCAACCGTATTCTAACTATACATTATTGTTCATAAACGATCTTCAAGTATACATTACCAAATAATGCTAGCTAATAAATAATATTAGCTCTAGTATAAAACAGAATATACACGTGTGTGTCTGTCTGTCACAAAAATTCCTCCCAAACGGTGTGACAAGGCAACGTGAAATTTGCAAAGCCTGGTAATAAAACCAATACATATATTATATATTTAGTACAAATACACGCAATATAGCATATGTAGTAATTATGCAAACCCTTCATTGAATGCAATAACATCGTAAATCGAAAAAAAAATTTTTTAGTATTTTTGCGTATAAATTATAACATAAGAAAAACATATCATCTGCCTGAATGTAACAGATTATTTTTAGTTACAACGATAGGCCGTGGAGAGGATATATGAGCGTCCGCGTCAAAGCGACCATGACAGAGATGCAAAATAGCTATAAATAAGTGAGTGAGCAAGTGAGAAATTTCGGCGGCGCGTCAGTAACAACAACTCACTCACTTGGTCACTCACATATTGTTAGCTATTTCGCATCTCTGTTTTCGTGGTTTTGCCACCGTCGCTCTGTCGCCGCGACATCTATTGTGCCCACAGCCTTATACTGCCTTCATAAGCAAAAACGCAGCAAATGGCAAAAATTCAATTTTGAGACAAACAGTTTAGTTTTTGCTTATGGGGTGCAGTATAACATTTAGTGAGCGATATGTATGCATATTTAGTGAAGGGTTCATGTATAATATTATATCAGTGTAATATTATTTAGAGTGAATTCCCATGATTTATGTAATCCACGCTTTGAGACATGACTAACTGAGTGAGACAACTGCTGTCGTGGTAGAGGACATGCCATGAGTAACGAGCGAGACAACAACTGGTCTCAGAATAGTATAGTCTCGATAAGCTACCGAATGATTTACTTCGTTTCTTTTGTACGTACAAACACATTTATCGTAGTGGAATATGCATGCATCCATAGTAATTCTTATTCCTTGTTATTATAGTTTGCATGTAATAAATAACATGTCCAATTTATGGCTTTACATGGAAAACCGGTACTAGTTTTGTTATGAATAACATAATGCGTGTAAGATACGTTACTGCAGTGGCTTCCAACCTTTTTCCTACAATTTCTCAATAGATATAATGATATGGACGCGTTCTCTTTTTAAAAAAACCCTGACACCTCCCCTGGCAATAGTCCCTACCTCCCAGGTTGAATACCGCTGCATTACAGTAACTCTCGCCGTTCTGTACCAAGAGCTAGAATGTTTTTATATGTTTATATTTGTTTTCATTATTCATTGAAATTATATGAGCTTCGATGAGGCATACACTAATTATGAAACCGTGCAATCACGATATTTCAAGAAATAAAACATAATACTGTTCATTTACTATCCAACACCGGATAAAAAGTGTGTCAACCGAACTGTAAACGTATGTTTTTCAATATAAAAAAATACTCGATATTGACAAGAATACGGTAGCCATTTACTTATTTATTTTATATATGGTGGAATATTACAAATCATAAGTTTAATACATTAATAACACGATATACATATGGTTATAACGAAAATATCAAAAATATATTGCACTTTAAAAAGAATTGAAAATATATATATATA
>JAGVSQ010014305.1:0-10672 GCA_022683975.1 Rhyacophila evoluta
TCTTCAGGCTACATTATATGTGGGCAGTGAGCGAACATATAACATACTATGTTATAGTATTACCAGTATAATGTAGCCCGAAGATGCTGAAAGGCGATACCCGGGTCGCTAACAGTGATCTCACATACGGAGATTTACCAGTTTTAAATAATTTAGAATTTTAAAAAATATATGTTCGAAATCTTCTCCTTTGTATTTGGCACAGTGGAATAAATTTGCTTTGAAAATACACCCCTTATATGTAAAATGCTCATTTAATTTAATTATTTAACCGCTCTAAAATAGAGTTCCACCAAATAAATACAAATTAATCAGTAATTTTCGAGCTTATTACTAAACCTGTAATTATAAGTAAATCGTTTCTACTGTTGAGGCTCTAATAATATGTAAAAAACTTATTTTTTTACATATTACATATTACTAAAAAAAACAATAAACTTCTTCTTTCTTCTTTTACTATGTTCGCTTTCAAAGTGGAGAACATGGATCTACACACTGTGAAGATATCCACTTCGTGGATATATAAATCAATACGAATCTCTGCAATGTGAAGACATGTTTATAGATTATTTTTCACGAGAATTATTTGTCAGACAATTTCTCAACCCAATGCGCATCCAATCCTTTATTTTTGGATTATGAAAAGTGCTAAAGATGGGTAATCGAACCCGTATTCCTGGATCGCTAGATGCGTACGCTTACCTCTACGCTACCGTGGAGACAGTTACTCAAACTTGATAATGATACACATAATATTATACAACAATATTGATTTAGAAACTTAGTTAGTATTATTGTCTATAATGATTTAAAGAAAAAGATAATATTTGATGTAATGATTTAAATGCATACGTGATCGTAATAAAAAATTAAGTGAAACGATAGAAATATATTTGACGAAAAAGTGAATAGGTATTTTAATTAACTTTAAGCAAATCTCGCGAAGAAAATTAGTAGGGCATTTCAATTTTCACTTTAAAATTAAAATAAATTCCGTTTATTGTATATGCTTGATATTGAATTTTTCACTTGAAAATATTATTTCTGAGATAATTCTGAAGACGTTTTCGACACTGGTACTTGTATTGAAAGTGGTCACTTGGGAATGCTTTTAATAAGATTGAAAAGTTTCACTGATTCATATTTTAAATCAATTGATCGACAGATGGAAAACAATGGAAATACGTATAAACATCAATGATCAAACAAAATACCAAATTATGTAAGGATTCTCCTTACTTTTAATTTACAGTATCTGTAATTATGTCTATGTCTACTGTCCTTATAAGCACGTAGCTGGCAATAAATTATAAATTAAAATACATACAAGGCAATATATTAGATGAAATTCTGATCGTAGTATTGACTGTGGAATGAAAAAAAGACGTAACTCATGTAGAAAAAAAATTACATGTGGCACAAAAAGCCCAATATCAAAATATTAAGTGGACAAAGCCTTAAAGTGCACGAGGACTAAAACTGGTATTTTATTAATTCAATATTTCAGATACTTGAAAACCAACAAAATTCATGTGATTGAAGTTTTTTTTCCCGGTTGAAAATTTTGTATGCCATTCTTTATTTTAATTTGGCATTTGAAGCTTTACATCATTTTGATAGAACGTGTTTAAGTTGTATTTTTTACACCATTTTCGTTCCTAAAGTGGAGTTAGTGGAGTACATGCTCCAGCCAGTTGTATTAATGTGAGAAAGAACTGCCCCGTCTACTCTCTTACTTCTCAGTTTCTCACAGTCATATCACCACAACCACAGTGTCCGGCAGAAGCATATGTTTTCTAAGCACTTTCTTTCGTATTTCTGAGTTTTTGTTAGATAGCACGGTTGACTACCGTGTATCAGCATTGGGAGAATGCATCCGTCAAATCACTTACACACGGTGCTAAGTAAACCTGCGCCATCCAGACATTCCGCATCTAGTTAACGGCTCCATATATCACAAATCGGAAAATCGAGAAAAAGAAGTGAGATCCAAACCGTATAACATCTGCTATGTTGCAGTTATATAATTCTGACTTCATTGACGTAAATTATGTGTAGTCATGAGTAAAAGACGTCGTGTACGCTATATTCGTAATTGATAATTGCCCATGAAACATAACAATGCCATTAATTATATTCATCTGGATTTGAATTATCTTTTTGATAAATCCTGAAAAATAGAGATAATAGATTCAGTTTAATTGTAAAAGTAAAGAAAATTTACTGAAGTGAATGTGGCATAGCACTCTTCAGAAAAATTAAGCTCACCACCATTTTTAGTATGACGAATGTATATTCACATTATGCTATATTATCTTAAAACAATATTATTCGGTATGCAAGAATGATAATTTATATTTTGAAAACGTCTTCCCAAAAATTACTATTCTAGAGGTACAAGCGAAAGCAAGAATTTGCTTTGTACAGTAATTTGAATTTCTCATTTTCCCAATTAGCCCTCCACAAATTTTCCTCTCTACAGATCGTTTCATTTACAAATGATGTCGCGTGTAATAGTACTTACTTTTCCCTTGTTCTTCGAGGAACCAATTACACACTCCTTTCACATAGTAAATGAGGTGCCTCTCTAGTCTGCGATATGTTCCATACAGGCTGTAATATATTGTATATGCTTCTAAATATGTTGAAAACAATGCAATGATTAGGGATATCAATATTTCACATGGAAACAATGAGAATTCTAATTAACTAATCTAAGCTTTAACCCACGGATTTATCTTTACAATTTCACGGTACTGTCTTTTCATAACATTAAGAAATTTAATTTATAAAACAATAATTGAACGTTTTAAGTGTTTCCACTTTTCTTAAAAATTGAAGTTATTGTGAGATTTTATTCAAGAAGCTATTTCTCATAATAATAAAAGGTTGATAAGTTCTCAACACTCATAAAATAATGTAAACTGAACTTTGGTGAAAAGGTACATTGCACTCTTCACAAAGGTATCTGGTTTCTCCTCTTTTTTGATATCTGCAAATACTTTCGATACTGCACACTCGCGATGGATATTGCTTTTAAGCAGTAATTCCAATTGCTTTTAGGTATATTTAGACATTATTTCAGAAAATCTATCGTAACTGTGCAGAATATTGACGATATTGGAAGTGGAAGTTGTTTTGGGTTTTTTTTTCAAACCGATGTATCTCGATCGATAATATCGGCATTTCCTTGCCAAGTACACAGAAATAAAGATTGATTCTTTGCCAAAGCAATTGCATTTATAGTTTTTTTAAACAAAAATTTATATTTAATATATTTCGACTCGAAAAAAGCGGAGATTTTTAGGCCTGTTATGGTAAAGGGCTTAAGAAGAAGTAACAAACAAACAGAATTGGTTTGCTAACATTTTACTTAAGTGGGCTTATATTATAAAATAATTATACGACTCATTATATGATTGACATAAGAGCGGCTATAAAATCATTTATATGATATATATTTATATTAAAATATCTTATAAAGTATATTAAAAAGAATATCCTATTGTAAAATAATTAAACAAAATATATCTCTTATTAAAGTAAAAATCTTTTGAGAATAATTGTATATTTACCATCACTTACTTCCATTGAGTACTAGCAAATAAATAGCTTCCAATTTTATCGGAAAATTTTATCAAAGGCTCGAAGGGTACCCTTTAGTGAAATCATTTGCTATCGGGTCGTGTATTTGAAACAAATTTCTTTGAAACATTTATTGGCTATAAGATGAGGTGACCATCTCAAATACGAGGGACACTCTCAAGCTTTTGATTTCATCCCTTTTATAAAAAGCTTTCATATCTTAATGTAAAATTTTTATCGCAAATTGAATACACATACGTATAAATGCAATTGATTTCGTGTATATGTAGTATTATGTAAAGGTTTGATTTTTTAAATTAGATTTTTCACCAATTGAATAATCTTTAAATGCTTTTCAAAGCTTAAATTGCAGATTTAAAAACAAATTCTAGAAGTAGATTTTGAGGCTATCGCAATATTATTATTATCTAAGACAAGCACGTTTCCTTGCACTTCCACCACCCGCCACTTATCTACACCGATTATAAAGGTGTATACCGTAACGTAACGAACATGAGACGCTTTCAAAATTCCGGAGGTACACCAGGAACAGCTTCCCGTGCCTTGATTGGTGTGCACTAGAGTATGCGTGATTCTTATTCTAACTAACTATGTCCTGTTATTATCTAGCTTCGTTTAGAAGAGACCATTTCGTTCGCCGTAAGATTTTGCGATTCTTTTAAAAGCTAAAAAATTATCGTTTGTAGAAACCAACTCGCAATGGCCGACCGGTCCGGCAAATGGTTTTCGCGTTGTAAGCCCAACCTAGTTTTCGTTATTTTTAATCCGGAAATTTTCTTTGCTATATGAGAACTTTGGATTGCAAATATGTTTCCAGAACGAGTTACACTCGCAAACCAAGGTTCTGCTGTATATGACTATTTTTTTGCCATTTCCGCTCCAAAAATGAGCGCATGGATCTTCGGAATATGAAGCCATACCTGGATAAATATTTTTATATATACCATGTCTAAAAGTGAAATGTATATACGGTGTTCCAGGCAGAAATTGTCTGAAAATACATATTGTTAATACTTTAAACAAATTTTTGGCAGTTAATTTGACGAAGTTCTTTAAATTTTATTATTTAAAGTATTGTTTTTTGAGAGAATAAAAAAAAATATTGTCACATGCTGTTTTTACGTGTATTGAAGCAATTTCGGTTACTTTATCGCACAGTCGACTTTGTTTGGTAACATTTCCATCGCAATACATTCTGAGCATCTCAATTAACGGGGTATTTACATGGCTGAGCGCATAATTCAATTTGGAAAGTTGGAAAATGAACGATTTTAATCTGAAACCGAGAAGATATTTACTCCTTGAGAATAAAGGCCTTCTAAAATTTACAAATTCTGAGTAAATGAAAAGATTTTTGTGTTAGTATTAAGTTGGTCTAACGTTAAATAAATAAACTACTGAAAATTGTTCAAATATCTTACAATATATTTTACAAAATTGAACAAATTTTATTTTAATCAATTTCTTTTAACTCCCTGTTCGATAAAATGTTCTCCTAGCTGGTTCCTATCCATTGTACTCGTATGTACGTTATAATAATTGCGTAAAACTGCACAAGTTCATCATTCGTATGCTTCCATGTTTATCTTTTCGAGTTTTATAGCTATTGGGTAACTGAATGCCATGTCGCGCTATGAAACAGATCAGGCGGCATCGTGCAATGGGCGGCAAAAGGGCGAAATAAAGACAAATGTTTCAAGCGCGCGAACCATGCGGGGCGCAAAATATTATTGTGAGGCGGCGAAATTATCTGACGAGGTGCGACATTTTTGAATTACGCGATCAAATATGTCCGAAAGTAAAAATGATCAATATAGTTATGGGAAGTTCAAATGAGGATAGTATTTTCAAAATGAACTTATTCCACTCAAATTTGCATAAAATAACCACATCACATGTTTTTCAATATTTTTTAATTGATTTTTTCTACTGCTTTGCGTGTTAAATGTTTGGCTTATTCGAAAAAATACTTGTTCAAAATTTTCTCGTCTACACTTTGGCATAGTAAAATAATTTACTTCAAAAATTTCTCTTCAAATGCTGATGCTAGAAAGTTATCAGATGTCTTGTTTCCCAGCGCGCCCTTCTGTATGTGAACCCACTGTGTCGCTTAGTTACTTCCGAATAATCCACCTACACTTTAGAACGACGCATGTGCTATTTTTTAAGCGTAGTTTCTTTGTGTTGATTGGATACAGGGTGTCATACGAGTAGGTCTGTGACTTAAACAGCTGTTTTGACACGAAATTCGGAGCTTTAAAATAACACAAAGAGTTTGTTTTTCATTATTATACAAACGTTATAGCTTAAGCAAATAATGATAGTTATATTTATATCAACTGAAAATAAGTTAGATAATATTGTTTTTGTTTTAACCAAATTTAGTGTAAAATAAGATAGATAATAAGTTGTTGGAATGTTTAGAATACAATATAATACTTTTTATAAAAAACTTAACTATTGCATTTTTGATTATTTAAATTTTGCCCTCTTTAGAAAAATAGCTCGCAGTGAACGAAAGGTTAGCACGCGTGCATCTGAGTCGAAATTTGGAAGTTTGATACTTACAACTGCCAAATATGGATTATTAGTTACCGCCTTTGCAAGAAAGTCCGTTTCTTCATTTTTAATCTGCACTCCAGTGTTAGCTAGGATTCATAAAAATCTATATGACTAACACTACAAAGTTGAAGCGAATTATTGTATTTTTTTTTACTTAACTTAACGCACATTCCCTTGATGTTACGTAGTCTAAATTTCATTTATTCACTTATTCTTAATATTAACCTGTGATGTTGAAAACTATCTAATCTTATTTTAGTAAAATTAAATATACAGGCTTAGTAAACAATTATAAATGTTAATAAAACCCACCAAAAATTGGGTTAACTATTGAAATCAGGAGTTACTTACTTATTCCTGCTAGGTACAAATATGTAAAACGTATATGTTTTTACAAAATAAGGTTTCAAAAATTGATTATTTCATATACATTACCCGGTAAAAACACATTTATTGTCATTACATTATGATATTATTAAACTTTCTGTATCATTTCGCGAAATTCGGTTTGTTTTTTTCTTCACTATCGATGATTAAAAAACTTTGTTTGTATGTTTTTGGACATTTTTGATGGATGCGAAAATCACTTTATCCAAACAGACGGCCGGAAAATTGTTTTTACTTGAGCCTAAAGCTTTATCTATGACATTATATGCTTTATACAAACAGTTTCTAATTTAATATACATCGTCGTAAATCAAGTTTAGTGTTATAAAATGATTTCGATTTTATCAAGCCATAATGAACCTTTTTTATGAAAGTAAGGCAAATAAACAACCGTAAGATATCTAGAAACGGAATACACCCATTTGCACAATTTTTTTAAAGAATTAATTGCTCAATTTCGTGATTATTCAGTTATTTATCATTATCAGCCATGAAGTATTAAAATAGTATTATCTGATATATTTTGAATGATCTTGTTTCCTTCTAGCCTTGTAAGCATTGTGTAGATTCACAAAATACGTTCAGTAGACACTGTAGCAACTTTTTAAGACACTGAAATCTAATTTGCTTTAGCAATAGACAAGACCAAGATTTTCTTGAGGTATTCACAATGCGTTACCAAACTACGACCAGCGTTGCAGTTTCACTTTTTTAATAAAGAATACTTTTATGGTAACTGGGTACAGAATCTATTACAGTACACAATATTTTATTCAGAAATAACACTTATATTTTTAATTAGTCTCCCCGGTAGCGTAGTTGGTAGCGTACGCGCCTAGTAAGGATTACCAGGATGGTAATGCGGGTTTGATTTCCCATCTATCGGATTTGAGCAATTGTCTAACAAAATTCTCGTGAAAAATAATCCGTCAATACGTCTTCAGATTGCTAAGATCCGCATACTTTGGATTGGAGCATAATTTTGGAGTGGATATCTTTAAAATGAGTAGATCCATATGCTTCACTTTGGGCGCGAACATGGTATATGAAGAAAAAATATTTATATTCTTACAAAATATTATGTTAAAATATTATTTTTTTCTCAATGAATATCCAAGATATATTGCCAATATTCTTTCAACACAAACATCTATTATTTTTATGAGCACCATAGAGGTTATCATGCGCGCCTTGCAATCCGTGTAGTGCTGGTTCGATTTCTATACCCACCGTATTTTTTAAAATTCAAAAATGCAAAACTGGATGTCCCTCTCTTAAGACTCATGGATGACAAACAATTCTCGTGAACAATTAACTGTCAAAATATGCTTCCATATAGCGGACATTCATAAACTCCGCTTTCAGAGTAGATATGTTCACACTGTATAGATTCATATGCTCATAGTTCGGAGCAAACATGGATTAAAAAATAGGATAATCATATCTGTCTTGTATTGTTCTACAATAACCTTTTTTATAAATATTTATATGATAGTTATCTTTTTTATGAGCCTTTAACAAGACATCTTCACTAATGATTTTCTTATCAATAGGACCCTAAAATGTATGTTATCTTTCGTACCCATATAAAATTAATCCGTTTCACACAATCTAGAATTATCCACAGTACATTAAAAGTCATTCTACTACCGATAATAATACAAATTTGTTAATAGCTTTGACAATGTCAAACAATTCAACTTCGCTTAACCGTCTGATAAAATAAACAATACAAAATTATTTCTGTCTGTACGTATTCATTTGTTTGAATGAATGTTCAAATTATTCAAGTCTAGACATTTTTTACCCATTGTTAATACAATTTAGTTACGAATGCATTCCGAATGGCTTTGATTTATCCACAAGAGATTAGAATCAGCAATAATACACCTCTACATTTGTATCATTATCTTTCAAATGTTTCAAAATCGATTTGACAATAACAGAAACGAAAAGCGATATCGTTTATTTTTATTTAAAGCATAAATTAACGTTATTAATATTCTGGCCAGTGAACGATATATAAATTTTATAATATTTATCACATATATTTATAATTACTAAGGATTGTTATATTGGTATTTTGTTGCAAAGAATATCGACAACTCACTCATATAACCTCCTTGATTACGTAGAGGTTAGTGTGCACGTCTCTCACCTGGAGACTCAAAGTTCGGTTTCCATATTTGTCGAACTTTGACAATGTAAAAATTCAGTACTGTATAAGTAAAAAGTCATTTTTTGAATATTTTCGCTCCGAAAGTAAAGTATAATAACCTGTAAAATATGATGACATGTCTTGACTGATTATTTTTCCTGGAAATTAGTTGTCAGATAATTGGGTGTAATTGTAAAGGAGACGGGCGTCTACCATATAGTAACAAATAAGAAAAAAATGCGATCAAAATTTTAAAGAAAGCAATAGAGCGAAAAAATTCAACTTGTTGGTTGGATGTCTTTTCCTTGACTATATGCAATTGCTCGATCCGATGTGAATCCGGTCATACATTTTTGAATTCTTACGTTTTATATATAATGTTATTTCATTACAAAATTAAAATAAAAAGTAAAAATATCTTGCTACCAATTGTCAAAAATTTGGTTACAACTGAAAATTTTCGCTTTATTTGCAAATTAATTTTCAATTCCATTTAAATATTTTCAACGGGAGTTTATTTTTTTTGTGTATTTAATAATAATATAATATTAATTTATCTAACGTAACTATAAATGGTTCTTTGTTGTCAACTTATCGCCAGAATTCTATTGTAAGATTAAAAGAAAACGTCGTAACAGCCAAAAAGTTAATCATAAACGATCCTTTTTTTACAGCTATTTTTTTTACTTTGCTTGAATATAATATTTATAATATAATATAAATAAAAACACCTTAAATACAACTCTCTAATATTACCATTTTGATTCGTTATCCAAATCCCTAATACATATAATACACTTGGCTTAACCTCTAAGGCCCTACGGCGTAGAGGCTCTACGACGCTACGCTTTACAATTTATACGTCCACTCATATTATGGTGGAGTGTCTTAGGGTTATCCGACATAAAATAGAACAAAGAAGGACCATTTGGTTTTATTCTGTCTACACTTGTAGCGAAGTATCGATATTATGAGCCACGAATGGTCCAACACAAAGAGGTATAGAGACAAGGGAATCGCTTTGAAATGTTACTGGATTTAGAATAATTCCATTTTATATTGTATATTTTCGAGAGATGGTTGAACTTTTAGATTCTCTGCTATTTTTTTTTGTATAAATACATGTTTATATTCATATGGAACACATCGTATCGTATGCGTATCGACTATGGAAAGGAAAATGCACCTAACACTGAAAATACTGTTTGATTTTCGATTATCACTATTTAAACGAATTAATTCACTTTCTATGAAAATAATATTAACACGGAAGCTACAAAGGCCGAATTAGTATGTAAATTCATTTTTTAAATCTGAAAAAAATAGAGCTTGTAAAATTTTTAACGAGTAAAAATGACTTCTACATATCAATTTTAATAGTTTTACTTAAAGAACTTATTAAATTAATATCGGATTGAGTAAATACAATACAAATTTTATTTCTCGTGCACTTTAAGGTTGTATATATTTAAATTTTTGCCTTGACCCATAATCATTAAATATACTTTTTTGTGCCTCCTGTAAAATTTGTCCTGTGTTGGTTACGTCCTTTTTTCTTTCTACAGTCGATATATATTACCGTGCTTGTCCCGAGTATGAAGCATATGGACCTAATTTATCTGAAGGTTTCTTGATAGATAGCTTTTGAATAATTTATTTTTTGTAAATTTTTCAATGTATTGGACATAAAATTTTGGATTTTTCTTCTAATTCAAATCACTATAAAGCAGCTGCATTCAATCCGAAACATTCAGCACCCGTCAACCATCAGTAAGGTGACAAACATATTGACAGTAAATATATTTATATATAATACGTATGCGTAGCCATATGCAGTTGCTTTCCTATCCACTACCTTTTGTCTCTTAGGATATAGATAGTATGTTATATTTTCGCTCACTGCTCACATATAATGTAGCCTGAAGATGCTGAAAGGCGAAACCCGGGTCGCCAACAGTG
>JAGVSQ010014306.1:0-10670 GCA_022683975.1 Rhyacophila evoluta
TTTATAAGAAGTGCATAAAGTATGAAGACCTTGCAATCGGTATATTTGGAGATATTTAATTTTATTAACAATTGTGCAATGAATAATTTTTTTATTGTGTCTTATTTGCAACAGATTTTATAGAAAAAAAACACGATAAATAAACTAAAAATATTTCAGATGACATAGTTATTTTTTTTTTCATATCATTTAAACACAAACATCACACATTTATATTATTGATTGTTAAAAGAAATAAAGCTTTATTATAAATATTAAAATGAAGGTGTGTCCTTTAATTTCAGTCGTACTGTGACTCGATTTGAAACATCTTGAATTGCATGTCATTTTTGTACAGTATTCAATATTACTACTTCTCTATGCTTTTCTACCTTTTGCAATTAATATAATTACGATCGTAACATGTAAACTTTGTAACTATATCAGTATAAAAAATACAATTTATATTATTTCGTAAAATTATAACGAGTGCTTAAAATCAAACTATAATACATAGAAAATACCCTCAAAAAGAATTATGTACGATTTAAATATTTATTTATTGTGAAAATTAGGGTTCTGACCATTTAGGTCAATGACATGTTTAAAATTGCAACATTTAAAAACAAATCCATGCTAAAAAATAAGATTCTTAAATTGCCGGTGTTATTTGGATTAGCTATAAAAAATTATCATAAGTGGGAACAGAGAGGTAACATTCCAAGGCAGATATCATTGATACACTCTTTCAGTCGTGACAAGCCGCTAAAAATGTTCCCTCTTCACCTCTGAGACATAATAACATCGTTCAAATTGGTAGATCAACATTGACTAACATCAACAACGTCATCCAATACACACGCGCAGATACCGGTCCTGGATTTAACATAAAATAATATTATTTCCGTTGATATTGATCGATGCTATTATTTCGTAACGACATTTAAATTATAGCTATTTTTACGAAAAATACATGAACTATAAAGACAGATTTTACAATCAGTATATTTGTATAAAATAAAATATAAATACACTCACTATCTATCACAGGGTATCAAGTATGTTATTGTTTTCTGATTTTAACTGTAATAAAAATATAATAAATAATTTAATCATTTCGTAACATACACCTTTTAAATATTACGAAGAATTTCAAAGTTTACATGTTATGCATGTGTTTAAAGATACAAACTCTCGTAAAACAATTTGAAATGTGGTACAAAATTTTTAATTGAATATGCCTATAAATCAAATTATTTTAATTGTATTACTTACAAGTAATTATAAATTAGAGTTAGTTGAAAGCAATGATTTTCACAATAATTAATATGTGATGATTAAAATTATAAAATTGAGAAATGCACAAGCAAAAAATAACTATATTATAATAAAGTATTGACTAATAAAATATAAATATATTATATTTATATCATTACACTGAACATTTATATTCTAGTGTTGTATTGATAAAATTAATTGAAAAAAAATAAAAATATTACAAGTGATTTTATTTCGTTTTTTTATTATTTTTTATTTTTCATTGTGTATTTTTTTTATTACAGCATTTAAAAACATTTATTTCATTTCTGGTATCACTTTTTATGGTTATCCTTTACATACATTATATATGTAATTGTAGGACGTTCTACACTGCTCAAATATATTCTTAAATTTGTATAATATTAAATGAAAAATTTATGTAGTTTTATGTGGTTTGACATGGTAATGAAGATGACATTTAATGGTGTATTTCCAAAGTAAATATATTTAACTATGCTAAAATTTAAAGAAGGACATAAGTGATTTTTGTACAAAAAAACCATATATGTAGCATGTTTTTCTACTGGTTTACATAAGAACCATATACGACTGTGGAAAGGACTTAAGAAGAGACTTTGCTGAGAAATGGGCTTTTTAAAAATTAATAATGTCAATAGATTTATACAAATTGGATATGTTGATACACAATCGGTTAAACAGATATTGCATCGCTCTCCGTTGTATTAGTATAAAATATTAGATTGCAATAATATCTGTTTCTGCATCATCAGTTCGCTGACATACATACATACACGTTAGTATGCGTGGACAGGTTAAAACTAAAAAACTGGCAGATTTTTTGAATTTTATGAATATAATACGACCTACGTTTTGCATTTTGGCATCTTCGTGCTGTATGTGTGTAGCCCTGTGTGGAAACTATGGAAAACAACTGATCGTGTGAAGACAACATGGATTGGGCATCGATCAATTTTTATGAGATAGAATGTGAAAGAAGAGTATGAAGTTAAACACTAGCTGAAGAACATCTGTTCTGTTTTCTATCGATTTAACACTTATTGACAATAATTTTCCTTGTATTTAGCAAAGTTCATAGTGTTCCCGATGGAAATTTTTATAACCATAGTGATACAACACTAGTAGTATGATCTCTCCTGGTGCACTGAAAACTATTCATAATTCTTACTTGACATATTGTTAAAATAATATTTATGTGTATGAAAAAATAAATAAATGAGCCCTTTTGTAATATTTTTTTTTGTTTGATTGGACTGTTTCATGTCATATTTTTTAGTGTAGAATGAATACATTCAATATGAACTTATTTTAATTTATGTTTATAGTATTAATTATCTATAGTGTACTCTTAATTATCCTGGTGCGGCTTATATGGTTTGTTAGTTGTTAAATGTAGAATTAATATTTATTGTAAATAATTGGATTATGGGATATTTTACGTTTCAAAAATAACTTTATTAACCCTTTAGCCATAAAGGAGTATGAATGAAGTATTAACGTCCAACGCTATTTGTGTCAAATGATTACAGACACAATTCTACTTTCAACCATATGCTGCGAAAATTGATATTGTTAAAATATAGAATGTTGCGTTAACTATCGGATACTTTTGAAGACATTTTCGAAAAGTTATTATCATATATATCAATCGACAGGTATCAAAAATGCACAGCAAAAAAATCCACTTTTCAAAGGTTTAAGTATGTAGATGTATGTCTGCAAACCTTTGTAATTAGTAAATTTATCACAGATAAGAAAGCTTCAAGATGAAAAATTTTGTTGCAAGGGTTAAAAAAACCAGAAACCATCAATTCTAGAAGGAAATAAAAATTTATATATAGCACGAGAACTAAACATAAAGAAGAAACCGTGAAATCCTGGAAGGAAGAAAATTAGGCGGCAAGACATCTAAAAAAAACGAGAAAACCAAAACCTTGGAAGGAAATTATTAAAGTATAGCAGTGAATTAGCCAGACAACAACAAGCCACGACTGACAACAAGCAATATTTCATATATTTAACATAGTTTGGATTATCCTTGTTTCCCGATTATCCGGGCCCCTCCTCCCCCGCATTATGAAAGATAATCAAAAGTACACTGTAATTAAAATTTGATCGGCTAAAAGAAAAACCGATTGGTTATAACAATATGTATGTATTAGTAGAGTAATGATTGGTTATTACAATTAAGACTAAATGCATTGATTGTTTTCTTTCTCAGCCATCCAGCACTTCATGAATACGACTGAATCCAGATTACTCACCGAAGATGATCTTCCAAATGCCACTCCTGTCATAACGCTCGAATTGCTCTCAAGACCTGATCGAGAACGCCATGCCTCCGACCAGAGTTTAAAATATACCGAAACAGAAGTTGCAAGACCTACTTTGATATTAGATAGCAGTTCAGGTGTTCATTTCTTGACGGAAGATCAAGCATCTTCTTTGTTTTCGCCAAAATTAGAACCAACGCACACAGATGGAGAGGATACAGATGACATGGCACTGTCTCCTGCAAGATCAAAGCATGAATTGTTGGAATATCTTATAAGGAGTGACGGCAGTGTAGTTTGTAAGCTGTGTGGGGAGATTCTGCAGAGTCGGACGCATTGGTATCGGCATAAATATAAATTCCACGTGGCACCCACTGCTAGTCCGGCACCTCTTTACAAATGTGAGCAATGCAGTGTTTTCTTCAAGAGCAGGAAAGGTAATGATAAATTAATAACTCATTTTAACCATAGATTAACTATAAACTAAAGAAAAACTGTGACTTTATTATATTATTTGAGACTATTTCAACTGTAGAGATTTAAGGCAAACCTACACAACGAATTTAACAGGAGGCACAATAAAAATATTTCATGATTTTCGGGTAAAATCAAAATATTAAATAGACATAACCTAGAAGTGCATGAAGACTAAAATTAGTGTTTTATTTATCTAATCGAATATTAATTCAATAAATCAGCTAAGAAAAACTAAGTGACTTGATGAGGTGGAAGTTCTCTTTCCTGCTCACAAATTTCACAAGCCATCCTTTTTTCAAACTTCAAAGTTAAATTTTGATGCTAATTTGTGATTTGTGTGTTACATTCTTTTGATAGAATGTAAATTAAGTTGATTAAATTTTTTTAGATAGTCTTTCTAAATTCAATCAAGTATACATAAGTCTGGTGGAGAAAGGAAACAAATCTCATTTGACCAAAAATAGTAAATGAACATTTTGCTAAAAAGTTTGTGTATAGATTCAGAATTATTCAATAGATAGTTATAAATTCTATCTCACACTGTGATTAAGTATTACATTACTACTTTGAAAAAATAAATAACAAGAACATTATTATCGTCATGGATACCGAGCCCTGCCTATTGGAGATCTTGAATCTTGATACATTTGATAACATCTTGCAAGCAGTTTAGTTATACAGTTAAATATAACTGTCCTCTTTATAGCGGACTTTATTAATAAAGTATAATAAAATATCAATAAAGAAGTGAAAGTGCAAACAATGGAAAATGGTAGAAAGAATTTGTTTGATGGCCAAGATGCAGACATAGGTTTAGAAGAGTTAAAAGTTTTAAATTTCTGTAGAACAATATAGAATAATGCTGGATAACGAGTAGCCAAAGAAAATGTTTTACAGTGAATAGAAGTAGATGAAAGCATTTGTAATTTTAGACAGTTGATTACAAAAGAACACCACACTTCGAAAGGGTGAAGAAAACTTGATTCGTTTCTTAAATCTAATAGTTTATTAATAGTTTTCTAATGCATTACGAAAACCGATTTTTATAGAACGGAATTTTAACACGTTGACTGCCACGGAATTTTTTACGATTCCGGTCTAAGAAGCCAATTTGATTTAATCATGTTGTATTATTAAAATTTTTAATAATACTACATAATAGTTATCAAAAAGCTTAGAATATAAAGCTTTGTATAATTATATTTTTTGTTCATTTAAGCCAAACCTAATTTTTTATTTTCTTTCCTGAGGTCATCTATTCATATTTACACTGTTATGCTACGAATTTCCTCGTAGCTGTACAAATATGGCAAGTAATGAAAGGAGGAGATAACCCGTGGTAGGCATCCTGGGCAAGTAAACAACCTACGAGATATCTCATAGTTGGCAGTCAATGTGTTAACAGGCACTCCCTCCCGCGCATTAGTCAGTTATATCGAGGTTCTACTGTGTAATATATAGTTAGAAATCAAACACTTTTCTGGGATTTTTTCACTGCTGTATTTGCACTTTCCGAAAGTTCACAATCCTCATATTCCTGAAGTTTTGTGCAGGAGAATTTTGATTGTGGATGATAAATATTATCTAGAGTTTATTGTTATTTTTATTTCAGGTTACATTGGACACTTAGCAAGCAGACATCCAGAGGGCGAAGGAAGTATAGGAGAAACCAGCATAGGTAATATGCTGGATGAACCGAACATTAAGCAGGAACCAATCGATGCAGAGCTCGCCATACCTAGATGTGAACTTCCAAACACAAATTATACGGGGGCAATTGTTACGGCTACTCCAAATATTGTTGCCAACACGGCTTGCACTACAACTCTCAAATTGGAGCATAAAAAAGTTATCAGGTCAACGAAAGGTGAGATCTTTTAATTAATATTGAGATAAATAACATAGTAAGGAGTCCTCTTAAGGATTAAATTAAAATAAAAATTACCACATTACTTAACGGCTGAGTCGCTAAATATCAGTTGGTATGAATTGCTCGGCATCAGAAGTCGTAGGTTCAAATGCTGTAGTATTCAAAATTTTAGTTATATATTATATTAAACTTTTGAGTATTATGGACAAACACGTACACCTTGTCACCTTATTTTCAAACCTATTCTTTTATATTTTGACAAATGTTATTAATTATTTTAATATAAATACTAAATAGATTTATCAACGATATTTGGAAGTCTGACTTGTAAAGAAACAAAAGATTATTTATATTAATGTTCACAGAAACACATAAAATGTCACATAAATCAATTCTATGGGTTCAAATTTGATCTCAAGTGGTCCCATATACATTCTTAGCAATTTGGAATAACTTTTCAGATTATTTTGTTTATTGCTTGCAAATAGAAGAGCGTTGTTTACATATCGGTATATCCAATTCAATTGATTTTATATGAGTTGAATTGATAGCAATGAAAGATTTTAGTATTTAAGACGATTGTGCATAAAAAATTAACTCACTAATGACAGAGTTTAAGTGACAAAGAATACTCAATGTGTAAACAAATGAATCTTAATGAGTCCTTATAAAAAGTAATCTGTCATGATTAATCTTCATATTGTGGAGATCCATATACATCACATACTCTCACATACATACGATTTTATTTAAAAAAACCATTGTGCTGTTTTTTGTTGGTTTTATTTTTATGGTTACGCTTGAAAAATAAAAGTGATATTAATTAATATCTGTGATTTAACCTCATTCTAGATATTATTTCAGGAACGGAAGTGAGTGGCGGGGATGCGGGTGGTGTCGAGTGGGAGAAACAGCGAAGGCGAGAGGAACGGTTGGTTGCTGACATCATCGCTCGGGTTCGTAGAGAGTGCGAGGCTTCCGGTGCAGCAGGAGGCGCTCGCAGAGGCTACTCTAGACGTTCAGCACTCACCAATGGATAAAAACTATCATTAATACATTAATAATTATCAACACCATCAAATTCATTCGCAGTTTAGCTTTCATAGAAAGCTATTATAATAAAATACAAGAGTATAGGAAATATTTTAAATACTTTTAACACGAGAGTGAAGTTGGTAAGCAAGAATTGTTTGAAATTACTGCAATATGTTGGATTGGGTTTAAAAAATTCAAATAAGCATTTTGATGCTTATTCATTTAATAAGTCCTAAATATGTATAACAAAATGAAATATAATCAAATATGTTCTTCTTCCATATTCCTCACATAAGTGGAATTTAAAGACACCACATGACACATTAAAAAATCTTTGTTGCTAGCCAATATTCTCACATCTTCCCGAATCGTGACAGCATTCTGTAAATCTGCCAATAAGTCCCTTTGATAGTATCTATGCCGAATACCGGAATCTGATTGTTTTAAAGAAGAATCCATTCTGGTTGAGGCTTGTTTATGGTATTCAATACATGACTCAACCAAATTAAATATTAAAAATACAACAGATGCATTTCTCCATTTCTAAGATGTATTGATATCGATGCCCACATAAAAATCTTTGAATTATTTATTTTTAGATCATTTTTATTATTTTACTTTAATGAATAGTTTTAATTAGTTTTCTATATATCTATAATTTTTCATCTCCTTTTAAAGCTTGATTAAGCTCTATGAATTGATAAAGATTGGAATATTCATAAGTTTGGACTTAATAAACAAACACTTCGTGCAACAGTACATTGTTTGATATTGAAAACAAGTTTGGCTTCTTTAAAGCATTAGAAAATAAATATTTGTACTCTTGGTTGTCAAAAAAATAAATAAAAACAAATACTTACGATGAGGGAATGTGGGGAAGTACTGAAAGCATAATTAAAAATATTTTTTTTCTTAATAAATATGTAAAAATATTATTTTTTAATTGGCTAGTAAAATACTCTAATAAATAGACATTAAAAATGAGACACCTCCTTAAATTGTAACCATAATCTGGAATTGTGTTACAAGTGATAAAATATTAACACTTTTCAGTCCGTATTTTCACGTGGTATGAATGATCTAAATGTCGTGCGAACACAAGAACTGCTTAAGCTTTTACTGATAAATGGAAATAGACACGTATATAATTATTTTGGTAGTGCATTATAAGGGTGCTGAGAAATTTTAAGTAGCGGGAGCTAAAAAAAAAAACAAGCATGTAATGATTTTATTTATTTTTATCTCTTCTTCGTTATGATTATTATTCATCATTCTTAATTTAGAAAATATATTCTATAAATTATACCTTTATCCTGCTGGTACAATAACTAATGATTGAAATCAACTATTCTGTGCAGTAAACCCTTTTAGAAACAGCTATAAAGATATTTTTTTCATAATTTTTTCCCATTTTTTATGAAATTCAGCCGGACCCTATGCAAAGTTTAGCACAAAACAGTGTGGACCATAATGTGTTAATTTACAATTTTTCTTTAGATACGGTTTTATGCCGCTTATATGGTTGAGTGGATTATTGCACACGCTTATGAATCGCTACGAACCAGAGGTTTTTGTTAAGCTTTGCACCTTTATGTTGGTAAACTCTGATTTAAATGCATCAGTGTAGAAATGGTAAAAGAATGTTATATGAGTAATGTAACATGTAATCTTATTCCAAGAAATGTTCACACATTAATTCATTGATGAATACTGATGTAGTATTACATCTAATGATGTGTATACTAAGGAGTATGCAGGAATTGGTATTTTTTGCTGTAATATAGATAGTTTCAATATCTTTTGAATACCCTCGAAGATATTTTTGAAGACGTTACAGTCGAATTCCGCTATAGTAAATACTGAAATAATTAAATTTCCAGTATAGTGAACATAATTATCATAGTTGATCGGAAAAAGGATATATTATCTATTATACATTCCTTTTAACGAAATTTCAGTAACAAATCACGAAACAAAACGGTTGGGCCTACGAATTTCGTTATAGCCTGATTTGACTCTGTATCAAAATGTATTGCACTATGAAAAAACTCTTGAAAGTGTTAATATTTTATCATTTGTTATATCATTAATCTAAATATTTCAAACAACTAATATAATATTTTAAATTGTCTGTATATCATTGTAAATATGTACAATAACATATTATTATACTTGTATATTTTAATTATAAATATATTATCGACTTCTAGATAGGTTTAATCAAATATACTAATAATTGAAAATCCTTAAAGTGATAAATATATCAGCGTATAATTATTTCCAAATTTGTGATTAATATGTGTCAATAAATAATAATTTTGTGTCGTCGAAAAGATTTCTGAATATAAATAATGATAGTTCCTGTGGAGTAAAAATTCCACAAAAATTTACCGATTAATCTACCCGTAATATTGTATTATTTTCTTATATATTTAAAAATTGTATTTATTTTGTTATGTTTGATCTACAGCCATATATGGCTGTAGATCATTCATTGTTCCAAAATGCAATTCGCTTATAAAAATAAATTTGTTTTCTACAACCTTCTCTCACCGTGACATGATGAGACTCAACACCGACCATGCTGATGTATCATCTAATATTTAATTAGTCAACTTTACTGTTACATGATTGTTTCCTGGAATATTAGAACACTATTTACAAGAGTTGGTTAAAGACTGCCAACTGTTGAAATTTAAGAATAGTTTTTTTTATTGTCAACTTTGCCAATTTAATAAACCATGTGCCAAATCTAGATTCTCTTTTTATTCCAATTTAAATCCAAGAATTTTAATATAATATAATGAAGAATTCAAACTCAGATATAATTGATTATACCATTGGCTGAAAGTGTTTGATAGGAATTGATTGTTAATTTCTCAAGCTTGACATGAAGCTTGTTTTCAAAATAAAATAAATGAATTGTTTTATATTTTATAAAATTATTTAATTATAAAATTATTAGTTTTATAAGTTTTATCTAGAAACATTCTCCCATGGGTGCCATTACAGATACATATTTTTTAATCACATGCAACTGTCTATATTTAAGTCTTTTTGTTATGACTCAACATTAAAAGTTTTCTCTATCTGAACATTATAAAATGTATGGTAAAACCTCATTGATTCAAAATATATTTTGCCTTAAAGCTTGTGAAACATATGGATCTTTACAATGCTTAAAACAATCTTCGTCTATGGATCTACAAAACAAAGATTTGTATTAACAAAATCAATTACTAAAGCTCAGTTACTAAAGCTATTAAGTATTTATATCTTGCATTTATTTTTTAATGCATCCATGTAACTTGACTTCGTAATCTCCAGTGTCATGCATACTTACCAACTCACAATACCAAGGTGGGGACAAATTATACCACAAAGAAAATAGCTATCAACAAAACTAGCTGTAGAACTATTATATATTGTAATTATTCAACTATTATGATTATTTAAATGTGGGAACTTAGCAGACTTTTGTAAATGTGAGAAATGTAATTTGAATTAAAGAGATTTTATTGTGCTCTAATATGAAGGCCTAATATGACCTTAACAATATGGAGATTCATATACTCCACATCTGGAGTGGTCATCAATAAACTGTTGAGATCTATATGTTACATTGTGTCTAAATTGAATATTGTTTATTTTCAAAAATGTTGATTTTGTGTTTGTGCTTGTTTTTCTAGCCTTTTTAATCCATATATTTAAAAAATAAATAAACACACTGGTTATAG
>JAGVSQ010014307.1:0-10670 GCA_022683975.1 Rhyacophila evoluta
TAACAGTGATCTCACATATGGAAGTTTACCAGTTTTAAATAATTTAGAACTTAAACATATATTTATTTTATGATCAGGATCAATACCCAATATGCAGAGAGCTGCTCTTGTGAATCTGGGAGACCTGACTACATATGATGTGGCAAAGCAACACATTGCAGCTCACACTGGACTGCCTGACAAATGGCCACTTCACTCTTTGGCCAGCTTTGCTGCAGGATTCATGGCCGCTGCCTTGGGAACCCCTGCCGATGTAGTCAAGACCAGGATCATGAATCAACCAACTGATGCAAAGGGAGTGTAAGTATAACAGTTATTGCAGGGATTCCCAAAGTGCGTACCGCGAAATGTTAGCAGCGACTTAAACTCTGGGCAGTAGTTGAATATGTAAAATTCTGACTACAGTGGAATCAGATCTGTAAGATTATTCATATCTGAGCTAAATTTATCTTGTGTTGAAATTTAATTTTTTTTTTTTTGTTCCAGAGGGTTATACTATAAATCTTCATGGGATTGCTTAAGAAAAACAGTCTCTACAGAAGGATTTTTAGCATTGTATAAAGGTTTTCTACCTGTTTGGATTCGCATGGCTCCATGGTCTCTCACTTTCTGGCTCAGCTTTGAAAAGTTCCGATATTTACTCACTCCTGCTAACGATGACCATTGATACAATCAACTTCAGAAACTAAATTCACTTTTGAACAATCAAGCTTCCACATTTATTATTTTAGTCCAGAATTTCAGTTTTTCAATTTTTCCCCCAGAAATAAACAAACTATACCGACGCTCCACACACCTATATCAATTACATATCTTCCAGATTAAAGTATGTTATAATTGAGTATAAATATTTGATTTTAATTTCAATTTAAAAATATAGTGAAATATTTTCCGATCTCAAAAAATATGTTTGTAGCAAGAAATAATATTTCATTAAAATGCTACTAAATCCAATAATGTAAAGAATAAATCTATAACATAAACTCTTCCCTTCTAACTTAATCGTTGAGTTAACATAAAATGTTTTTCATATGTTACAGTGTAATTTTTCACTGTAAATAAATACCTATAACTTTAACAAATTCATGAAGATATATTTGATGTAAACTTCAAAAGAAATTTATTTATTCGCAATGTATAATCATGTATCCTATAAAATATACAATTATTTTAATTCATAGTTGAAACATCATGTGTGATGATGGTCAGCATATTTTTTTTACATTATTAATGAGCAATAAATGAAATATTCTGCCTTAGTGTAATATTTAAAACAAGAGCACCAACTCATGTAAGTAGGTTGTATTTTTTTTTTTATTGTACAATTCAAGGATAATATTTTTTAAATTTATATATGTTGTCCTCCTATATAATAAGTAGGTATCATAATTTCTGCTTCGGGACGGAGCACATAAACCTCTACAGTGTAGAGATATCTTTACATATTTTTATATAGATTGAAAGTTACTAATTCACTAAATGTATCATGCTTGTGCCATGGATCCAAATATCCTTAAATATCTAAATATTTAAATGAGTTATCAAATTCACAACTGTGATCCGCTTAGCAATTACAAGATTGTTTGTTTTTTGTATACAATATATCACTATTTTTTGATTTTATGAAATATATTATTTGTTGATTGGTTCACATATGCAAATCATTCTCAAGCATATTATTTATGCTCATAGTATTATGATAGCATAACTTCTTAAAATGAGTTTATACTGATAAATTCACCCCAATTAATTTATAATTTTTAGTGTTTCAATCGCTCATAAGCCCATCATTACTGACATACTAATTTTTAACATTTGTTAAAATAAAAGAGATATTTAACTAATAATTAAGAATATTAGAAAGATTATATTTTCCATATTATGTGTGATAATGTATAATTTCATTTTGATAGAGAGAATCTGTAATGTGTGGCAATATTTGTTTACTTTCATAAGCCACATCTTTTTCTTACACCGATTGCAATATATATATATATGCCAAAGATTATATTTAAAAAAGTCGCTGCTATTATTAATAATCATTCCGAAATCTTAACATTATATAACATAAAAAAACACGTATTGTTGTAACAATTAAATCATACTCATATAATATTATAGGTTTACCAGAAAATTTTGTCCGTTTTTGAATTAAAGCAAAATATCACAGCTTAAATTCATTTAATAATATTTACTTAACAATTTAAATTCCACCATTACGTATGACCTTTTCCCAGTATGATAATTTGTAAATTTCATTTCTGTAGAATGAATAATCTTTGGAGGAAAAAAACTCAATCAGTGCTTGGCTGACATCTGCTCAATTTTTTCAATTCTTTTCCCTACAAAAAATTTTGCACGAAGAGAAACCAATAATAATTAAATGGTGAAGTCCAAAGAGTATGATGAATGTGATAGAATTTCCCATTCTCTGCGATTTTCTGGCCAGTAATCAAAACAACGTTTGTTTTGGTGCAACGTGATTTGCTTCCTATTGACTAGTCCCTGTATTTTTTCCTTCAGTACTTTGTTCAAATCATCCATTTCTCGTCATTCAAATCATTCAGTTTTGAGAGGTGGGAGTAAAATTTTCCAAGCTTACAATATACCCTTTTTCTCAATATTCTCATACGTAAATTCTTCTTCATCACTAGTTATCATCCCGTCTAAGAAAGGTTAATTTTTTTACCGAGCAAACATAGATGTGCAAGTGACAACTCATTCATGGAATATTTATACATCGTTCCAAGTTTCCAAATATTTCTTATCTTGAGTTGAGCATTTTTGTAATCTCTGATGTTGTTGAAAAGCATTTTGCTGTATAATGGTCTCAACAATGTGAACATTATCAGACAGAAATTTCCAGTAATAGTGAATAAAACTTCTTGCAAACATAATAGCCCACCATTACCATTACTGTAGTTTGCATGTGACATTATTTGTATAAAATAGTTACTCTATCACTTAAAAGAAATAGATTTCTGAATTTATTATCAATGCAGCTTTATTTTTATTCTGTTGATTACTATTTAAATTCTTATTATCTAAAAACAATGTGCTTGTAGAAATCCACTGCAAAAAACTGACAATACAAACATATTTTCATGTATATACTGTAAATGAGCTGTGATTTTGGTTCATATGTACTAATATATTCTATTCATTAGTTTAGTATCAAGATGTCAATGTATCAAGTTGAAACCATATGTACAAAAAGCGCAAATATTGTTTTGATTTTATGTATAATAGAATAAGTGTTGACACTTGTTGTGTACAGTTTTTATTAAGTTTTGTTGATCCTATTTATTTTTATTTTGATTAATGCAGTACATAATTATTAAATCATTGAAACAAAATCCAAAATTCTTTAACTGGCACCAATGTTATAACCCTAATAAATAATGTTACAGTAATGCAAACATTTCTCAGAGGAACATGACTGACGTAATAAATTATTAAATTGTCGATCTTTTGAGAAATCTGGAAGGTCTGAGTAGTGTAACCATAATGAGCTCTACAAGTAGAAATCTCGCTATTAAAAAAGTAACAACATGACTCGTAAGAGCGACATCACACCTTAAGCCCTAGGTTCTCAAATTGGGTGCCGTGAGCGTATGCCAGGAGTGCCATAGCAATAATCAAGAAAAGTTTTTGCGCTATTTTTTCTTCTTTTCTTGAGTATTCAAACTGCTTTACAGGTGCCGCGAATTATCTTTAACACGACAAGGGTGCCGCAGTGAAAAAACTTCTTTGAAAAGAAAAAACCTCTGCCTTAAACCACACATTTACAATTCTTATTGGTAATTGTAAATAAATAGGATAGAACATCTATAGAAAAGTCTGTGATAATATAACTTGAGTCAGGGGTCACCAAATTTTTTGAGGTATTTTAAAAATATGGGCTAGAAAAAATAGATTCGTACTGAACTCTTATTGGATTCTGATAAGAATTTATACGGAAATCTATAAGTAAATACCCCGTCTCCCCAATAGCGTGCGCACCTAGCGATCCGGAAAATGCGGGCTCGATTCCCCATCTGGACTGGATGCCCATTGGGTTGAGTAATTATCTGACAAACAATTCTCGTGAAAAATAATCTGTCAATTTTCACATTGCGGAGATCCATATACTTCATGTTAGGGGCGAGCTGGTGTAAAAAAAACAATATACACAAATGGAAACTCCCTTCATTGCAAGCTCGCAATATAATAAAAAAATATCTTGTATTCATATCCGAATCATATTTTTTATTAAATTAATTTACAATACTTCTTGCATAGAATATAAATAAAAAATATTGGAGGATCGGATCCCACGCGTAGGTTGATGACCGTTGGCTTACATCATAAATCACATACACAAAGGTAAGGTTACAATACAAACAATAAAATAATATTGAATGATTAAACATAGTAATATTACAACATGAAGTATAATCATGAGTTATTAATTCTTTCTTATTTATTAAAATTTACTTTATTGTATTCTTCCAGAAAAAAAAATATTTTATCGATCTATTTTTTTTTTATACGATTTATGGACTTGGATTTACTTTTGAGATTATTTTATTAATGTTGTTGAAAATAATAGAAGAGTATTTATTTTTTAATGAATCAAATAGATATTTGTAAATTATATGTTTATATTCTTACATTTATACTAATAAAATGTATTACTTCGACGTATTTCTTATTTAAGAGGCTAGGCTTAAATATTGGTATACTTATTTTTTTATGCTGTCTACGCTGTCAATTTACCAGATGACATTTTGATACTAATGTATTGACGTGTCCCGCGAATATTTCATTACTTTTTAAAACTATTAAAATCAAAATGGATTTCTTTAAATCGATACCCACATATATCGATTACGCCGGACAGGCTCGCGCGGAACAGTTATACAGATTTATAATAACACTTTTCAGTATTGTTGGTCTCGTTTGGGGTTATATCGTCCAACAGTTTTCACAATCCGTGTATATCCTCGGCGCCGGCTTCATTCTTGCAACCATCTTAACTGTGATTCCTTGGCCAATGTACAGAAGAAAACCGCTGCCATGGCAAATTCCCGAAAGTCAGGTCTCCAAGCGATCGTTCGGGAAAAAGGCAAGAAACAAGGAATAATCACCGATTCCTAAAACCATCAATAAATTGATGTTTGGTTTCAAATTCGTCATTAAATATATAAAAAAATATTCTTGTATTGTTTAAGAAATATAATTTGATTAAGCGAATGCTTTGTTTTATTTTAAACAAAAATTGAAGCTACCATGTGTGTCCTCTCATCACAAAACTCTTAGTTACTGCAACTATTTCAATGGCTTTTATGTAAATCTACATCTGAACTGTACAAATATATATTTTTGGCTTGGAAAAAGAGTAAGTTATCTTAGAGAATAGTTCCTGACGTTGAGCCGATTAATTATTTAAATTAGCCAGTATTGGATTTTGTAGATATTCATATAAGTGGTGTACTTATGCGTTATAATTATAACCATGTAATAGATAAAATATTAGTTATGATAAACTAAACCAATAAAGAATGTTGTGGGCGATGAATAAATCATTCAAAATTTTCATGCAATGTTAGAATAAAATTTGTAAGTGTCCTCTGACCGAAAAATTAGTTCTATACATAAACTCTTAAGATACGATGTAAACAATTCAGGGGCAGTTCAGAACTGTTTCTTTAGTTCAATGTTTAAATTTAAATTGAAAGGTAATGTCTAATTATGAATATATTTTTTTCAAATTGTACTTTATCGTAATTAATAATATTTAATACATATTTTGCTTTAATGGTAATGCCTATTATGAAACAATGTCAAAGCTTACGAGCTATTAAGCGTCGAACTGTATTTATTTATCGAATATCCAACACTGCCAACTTAATTAAGCAGATGATTAAATGTCAGACACTTTCCTCCTAGATAAGCAAAAAGTATACCATGTTGTATAAGTCTGATGTCTGTTAAGGTAACAAACAATATTCTTCTACGTTTTATCTTTTAAAATAACGGGTGGCTCAGAGCGGGTATGGAAATAAACTATGTACACATAATATGTTCAACAATCATTTATTAATATTTTCACTGTTTACCTACATATCTAAACACAACAAAGTTTCGTATAAATGGATTCTATGGAATATCACTAATTACCAAAACAACCAATCTTAGTAAAAATAAAAGACCATCATATTGACTGTGGAAGTTCTTATTTTGTCAAACATTTTTATGAGCCAGAGGAGCCGGGATTAGTATATGATATAATTAATATATTACATTAAAAATTGCACAAAATCATATTAATGTAATAAAAAAATAAAAACCATTGTTAATCACGGCAGATTCAACATGAAACAGGTAGGATAAAAATATGATTAATCTGAATGATTTAATGTTGTATTAATAAAACCTCTGTTTCAAATATTAAGACACTTGATTTATAAATATATATTTCATATTGCAATATATTTACTAAAATATAACACAAAATAGATTGAATCAAGATTATACAATTGAAGTCAAGTACAATGTAAATGCGATAACTCAACATTGAAATGTATTTTTTCTTTGAAAATAAATATTTGTGGATTTTCACGAGAGATTTATGCATATATTAAGAAATATAATATTAATTATTCATTCAATATGTTGATTTCAACACAAAAAATAGTTGATGTGCATTCTTGTTTTGTACTAAAAATCTCATGGCATATGGTATTCTTTTTTCTTATGAATTTATTTCAAGGAAAAAAATAATACTGTGGCTTTAATAACATAAAACGCATAAAAAATATTGTAAGATGAAATTATTAGAATTTTTACTGGTAACAAAACACTGATATTTTTAGCAATCCTTACAGAACAATAATTAAACAATAATTATTGTTTTTCGACCTAAGTTGACAGTCTAATAAATAAACTAAAACAACAATGAAATAATTAGTTATCTTATGAAAAGTAGTATGTATATAATTATTTTTATAAAGGTGTCAGTATTAGAAAAGAAAATATAGACTAGAATGGTAACAACACTTAATTTATTTTACAGTGAAAGTATATTTTATTATTATCTTATCAGTCTCACTACATGCAACAGCATTACAAAATCTCCTATGAGTGCCATAATTTTCTATCATTATGGTATTTTACAGCACAAGATGACATAAATTATTTATTATTAATGATGATACTATAAGTGGTAAAAGCATTTTCTACATGATCCGACTTGTTTGATTTCATAATAATGACAGGATAAAAAGATTCACTAGAAATAATTTGTAATATGGCTGTAGTATGTATGGGTTACAAATAATTGTCTTGAAATGTCAGAAAATCATTTGAAATAGCTGACTAGTCATAACAAATTTTAGCAGGAACACTTAATACCATAAATTTTGTAGGTTATAATTCTACATAAGCAATTTAATGAGTGTTTGATCGGAATAAGTAAGATGTTCTCTTATACAGATGTAGATTGTTAGACCTGACATCAATATATACCAATTCTACGCGAGTGTTCAAGATACTTCTTCTTCAATGCAGTTTCTGAAGTCGGGAGATATTTAACAGAGCTATAGAAAAGAAACTTGAAAATGTGTAGAGGTAATTTAGTGTCCATATTTCAGAAATAGAATGTAAACATGGCTGAAAAAAAGAGAACACGTTTAAAGAGATCAAGATGTTAACAACTTTATAATTGTTGCATTTAGTGAATTAGGACTTTCAGCATTTCAACTGGTCTGTGATTCCATAGTATATACATATCATTTGTACTATGAAATCGCAAGTTGAGAGCCTTCCATAACAAGGTTATAATTGATGGAAGTCCATCACAAAATGAAAGATAAGTTAGTACACTCAAATAGTTGATTATTATCAAATGTTTCCAATAAATCTATGGTATAATATGTACATACAAATTTACTAAAAATGCAATTCTTTCTCCCAAGTTTATGTCTTGAAAGGATCTCAGTAATGATCACATAAGGCATAACATAAAGGCTCTTAGGCTTGTATAATATTTAATTAACTTAAAGCTAGCTAATTTCCATCAAATAGAAATAGAAATCTGTTTTTAAAATTGTTTAATAAGCTGAAATTATTTGCAATGCTCTTATTAACCATTAAAAAAGAATAAGTGTCAGGACTCCAGGTTAGGAAAACGTATTTTTCTCAATATAATTGATCTTTTTGAATATAATCTATTGAGTTTATCTATCAAAAAAAATTAAAAAAATTAAGATGTTTCAAGGAAAAGAGCACTAAAACACAAAACAGAATATATTTTCTATTATTTTAATGAGTTCATTTAAAAAATATATTTTCGAGTAAGCATAGTCTAATATGAAGCTATCAGAATAATTAAAAAAAAAGATGAATTAATTTAGTGGTGAATACTTGACAAATGAATTCAAATGAGATATGTTTAAATTGTTCAAAGCTCAAACAAAGGCATCTCCCACCGTAGTAACTCTGACGCAATAATATAAACATTTAAGAATGAATCTTGTAGTAGCCCTTGAATAAAAATTTGCCCTATCAATTATACAACCATAGAAACCTAAAAACCTTCATTATATTCTTAGTCAATATTGTCAAGATTTGTTACTGTTAATATATAATTAACAAAAATCACTCAGCTTCGAATTTCTCTCTTAAATCTTTAAACCTGTCCATTAACTCTGCATCTTCATCTATTAAGGAAGAAGCAGCACGATGACCAGATGTGAAAGTAGACGGCGATGCTTCTTCAGATGTGGCACTTGAATCATCAACAGGTTTTGTTTCATCAGACGTGTCGGGATCTGCATCTTGTTGATCGTTTTCCATAGGAAACATTTGATGCAGGGTTATGATGGCAAAAATTACAGGTAGAATGTAATTAAGGCGATATAAAGCAAGTGGGGTGGCCATAATCACTATCACAGCTGTGGCATATAGAAGTTTACCGATGACATCATAGAATTTGCTGCAAATGATAAAAAAAGAATGTTGTAACGTTTACGTAAACTAGTTTCTGTAATCATTACAAAAAAGGAATATTTTTTGTACATTTGAATATTATAGATATTGTTAAAATAAATATATGTAGTCATCTAATTGTTTATAAGAACATTTTCAAATTAAGTGTTTTATCAATGTGGTTAAGTTTATGGGAAGAATAAAACATAGTTGGCAGACGAAGAAAACAAGGCACAGGATCTTTTAGTATAATAATTATTCTTAAATATTTCAGTATTTGAAAATCGATAGCATACATGTTGAGCTTGGGAACATCCATTTGCCAAAGCACAGCAGCACTCCCACACATAATTATGCCCGGAATAAATGATGGATCTCCTTCTAAAACTTTGCTGTATCTGAAAAAAAATTATATGTTTTATTAGAACTGTCATCCAATCCATCCAGCAAAAGCGGTGATTTTAGGGTTTTTTTTTTTAGTAAATACTCACTTGAAATTATGTGCCCAAGTCAGTAGAGTAGGAACATTCAGTAACGTCACTGATATCCAAAGAAAGAACATGGCAAAATGAAAATGCAATGGACTCGTCGAAAAATTTCCCGTGTCCTCTTTCAGCTTACCCTTCTCGACTACATTCACTTCAGGAATGGTTTCTGCTAGTTTTTCGTCGGATACAGTCAATGCTTGAACAGGCTCACTGACTAAATCGTCAGCCTCCTTATCGCATATGGGATCCTTCGATTCTTCTATCTTGTTGTTAACCAAGTTGTCAGATTTTTCTACTGTATTTTCTACATTATTTACCAAATTGTCAGATTTTTCTAATGTATTTTCTACATTATTTATCACTGGATTGCCTGCTGGCATTATTGACAGATCTTTTTCGGTCTGCAAATTTTCTTCAGTTTTAACTTTTTTCGTTTCTGGTTTAGCCTTTCTGAATCTTTTAGCTATTTTTGCAATCACAGCATAAATGAAATCTTCTAAATAGTCCTCATACATTGTAGTCAACTAAAAAAAAAGATTGTTAAATGTATTTTCTGTTCATTTATTTGTCAAACTATTAAAAACATATTAATATACAAGCCTACTTATACTAAGCTAAAAAAATCTAATTAATATCCTGCAAATATATACAATCTGCAAGATAAAACCAAATTGATATTTGATAAGAAAACTTGACAGTGACAATGAATTAATGTCAACATGCATTCTAGATTTCATCTCAACGTGATGAATTCTACAAACCAGGAAAAAATAAAAAGCGGCTCCAATGGCCAATGCTGCAGCTCCACAAGAGGAAGAGCAAACCGCCAGTAGAAGTGCTCCTGCTGCCCCGGGTGCCTTCCGTAATGCCCCCGCAAGCCAGTCCCACGCTCTTCCTCCACCCGCTATCCTGTATAAAACAAAACATACATTTCATATTAATTTATGTACGTCATAAAAAATCTGATGTTTTGAATTCTAAGGAAAAGATATACATAAAGTTGCCATAAGTCTATGGAAGTATCGATATATTTGAACAGTACATAACGCTTTGCCATCAATTATTTTATGAAATAGATAATTAATGAATAATTCCATTGTTGTCATGATATATAACAACATGCTTCTACTTCTACACATTTTATTAGAACCATGTTTGCTCCCAGCGTGGAGCATATGGATCTACACATTGTGAAGATATCCACTCCGAAAG
>JAGVSQ010014308.1:0-10670 GCA_022683975.1 Rhyacophila evoluta
CCTGTAACATACTTTTAGTAATGGTACATGACCAGATAGGCGAGGCGTACAGCATAGTCGGTTTAATGACCATGCTGTAGATTCTTATTTTTAAGTCCACTACATATCTAGAAACGAATGTGACACGGAAAATAGCATATTTGCCCAATTTGTAACATATTCTAAAAAAAAAACAAAATACAAAATACCATGAAAATTTATGAGACAATGACACATTTATTCTACATTTCATTTTATTTTCTTTGTATGTTTTCAGAAAAATATGGGAATATTATAAAACCAGATTGCATTTATTGATTAATAGCACCATTGTTTTTTTTTCTGAGAATCAACATTAAATATTATTTTGAAATTATTTGCATGCCTGTTTTAATTATTTACCGCTGGTAAATAAATTTATTTTGACAATAAATAAATCATCCATAAATATTGGAACAAACAAAACTGAATAAAAATTAATACAGATAGCTATCTAGTGAATCCTTTGGGATATTTACACATGAATCATACGTATGAGTTCTTTAACATTTTCTACCCATCCATGGGTCAGAGCGATGTCAGTTTAGCAACCTTTTCACGAAACGTAAAGAGATGAAAATAATGCTAATGCTAATGCGATAGATAATATTATGGCTTGCTGTATATTAATTTTAAGCGTCATTCGGGTTGGTTTATGATTTATATAACATTAGTGGATGTAATATAATTACTACATATATTAATATCATCAGCTCGAGAGAACAGATCGATATAAACTCTCACATCAGTCATCCCTAGAGGGTTAAAAAAAATCATACACATAAGTTTTTTGAAAAAGTTTCTGACATTTAAAAAATTTAAAACACTTCAAACTTTGCGCGTATTAAAATTATTTCAGAAAATAATAATTCCAAATGAAATTTTCTGCTAACATGGTCAAACATACTTACAAAAGTAAACTTATATTTTTTTAATAGATCCTTGTCGCCCGTTTGTTAAATAAGTAGAACTCTATCGAAGTTAATGGGTTAATGTGAAAATTAACAATTTAACAAAAAAATAATTCATTCAACTTCGAAGAAAATATTGAAAACAATAGATTTAATATAATGTATTAAACTTGTTTTACCATGCCCATGTCCATATGGATTTACACAATGTGAAGACATATCTTGCTAGATTATTGTTCATGAGAATTGATCATCAGATAAATTTATCAACCCAATAGGCAATCAGGAATGCATTTTTTTTAAATCTAGCATATGTAGTAATCGACCCAGCATTCCATGGAAGCGACGCGCACAGGCCAACTTCTACACTATTGGGGGTAATTGTAATATTACTAAGCTATTTTTGGATTTAATATAAAAGTAGATACGTTATATCCTTCACTCGCTGACAGGTTGAAAGTAAAATTAAAGGAAGTTAATTTAGCAACTGTTTTTTTAATTGGTTTTACTTGAAAAACTTAATTTAAATTACTGTTTTACAAACATATCATTACAATATACATTATTTTTTTTTATTTTTTACTCCGAAAGAAGAGCATATAGATCTTAATATTGTATAGATGACCACTCCATAATTGGAATATATAGATTTCCACATTTTCAAGACTTTTATCACGAGAAGTGATTGTCAGCAAATCGTTCAATCTAGTCAAAAAAACTATATTCTTAAAAATCCGAAAGCTGTGGAAATCAAATCATAAATCTCCGGCTCCGAATCGCGCACGCTAATTTAGCAGATACCCTGGAGACAATATAATATAAAATCAATATACATTGTGTAAGTCTTTACTGTGTGGAGCTCCATATATTAAATTTTTGGGGTGATCTTCTTTATAATGTTGAGATCTAAATGCTCCCCCTTAAAAGTAAAGTAGTAAAAAAAATATGTAATCTAGATCTAACTAAAAACAGCTTATGAAAACGATGTGTTTTGCAAATACAGTTCAATGAACCTGTTAATAAATTTTAATGTGTAAACATCTTCCACTTTAAGCTACTTCAGAAAATTTATTCATACCATCCATTATCGCATCGTAACACGGTGACTCTACTTTTCTTCTTGATCGAGAAACTTCAGGTCAATGCTTTTTCTTGTGTTTCTTTTTGCAGACATCTTATTCGTGTGATAAATCGTGCATTTCGTGAGTGTAGTATCAATGTCGGATTAGCTCTACCTTTAACATATTGTCACTCTGTTCGTTATCATTAAAAATGTTCACATTTCCAATACATTGGTTTACCGTTTATTTTTCCATCGCAGTTTTTTATTAGCAGGAAATGTTTCAAAATAACACACATATCAAACTTGTTTAGGCAAAAGACTTTTATTTGCGAATCACAATGCACATAATTAAATACACGTTCTGTCAAAAAGGATCAAATCGAAAACGCCGAACTATTTTCAAAATTCAACTTTAAATTCTGAAGAAAAAAATCACATGCCCAATTTGCGTGAAGAAAAATGAAATTAAACCTAATTCACGGTACTATTGCTCTGTAAAGAGTGCATTTCGCCTAAATAGGGTCCGTGTAGAAAGAACAAAGAAAAATAATCCGCAGACATAAGATTATGTTAGATTACTGTGTTTAAAAAGAATGAGTTTCAGATGGAGTTTTTGCGCAAAAAGCTTTTTGAACTACCTGCTTATATATTACACATATTCATCGACTGTGGAAAGGAAAAAGAAGTTACCCTCAGTTTTTTCAAAATCGCTTTTTTACAATAAACACAGTTTATATAACTTAATACACATTCTATCAAAAAGATGTAAGATGAAAACGCCGAATTAGTATCTAAATTTATGACCTGTCAAATATATCACTAGGAAAATTGTCTTCCACTACACTGATTTCATTGATTCTTCTTAAATAACTTTTCAAAATAATGCCCAATCAAGATAAAGCACCCTTGTTTTGACAATGCAAATATAATTGAATGTAGGTAGAAATTACCAACGAAATTATTTTATTAACGCTATGCGTGCCAAGGACGAGCTAACTCGCCTAACTTTGCATGTTCCGTCAGGCCATGGAAGAATTAACTCGCCAACTCTTTTCAATATCATATGAGTCCATCAGAAATGCATTTCGACTTTTATTTAAATAATTAAATTCTGCCATCTATTGACGAGTTGGTAAATTTTTACCGCATCTCAAATATCAAAATTTTAAAATGTGGTTGGCACGGAATGGGTTAAAAGCTTTCGTTTAGCTTCTCTAGTTATTTTTCTTATAAAAGGCGCCCATTACTTCAGGCGCCCTTGCGTGGTGTATCTGGACATTGGCGCAGAATAAAGCGCCTAATAATGGGCGGTTATTGTTCTAAAATAAAGATACGTACTTATTATCCCTGCCCTCAGTAGAATGGTCTCGACAAAACAAAAAGCGAAAATAGTTTATTTAAAGTTGTACCTCAATTAAATTGAGAACGCTTCGTTTTGGCTTAGCTCAAAGCTCTTAGCCTGATTAATTTCTTGTTTTGCGAAGAAATAACCAACTATGTAAATTAATGTGAAATTCTGCAAAAACGCAATATCTAGCTGTAAAAAAATTAAGATAGCTTATTCATCCAGGTGGAAGATTAGATAATTATGTTCGCTTAAGTGGCTTGACTTGTTGTTGAATCAAACCCTGTAGTTTTACAAATACAAACATATTTAATCCTAACTATGATTGTTTGATGGGTTGAATGATGGACTGACAACTTGTGAATATTCTCATTTTTGACATATCTGACAAAAAACACTTTCATTTGCATATACGGAGGTGAAAAAGAATTACTTTTTTTAGCATAAAAAGAGATTTTGAAACAATTACTTTACGTGTCATATTATGAATATGACGGTGAGCATAGGTGTGCGGAAATAGTGGAAGATGGAGAGAGAGAGATAATCTTAATCTACTTTGAAATCCAGACACACATGCTGTAGACTTGGAATAAATTGACATTCATATGTATGCAGTATGTATTTGAATCTCATATACGAAAAGATATCCAAATATCAGGCTATTTATTCTTGCTGGCTTTTCTCGTAGCAATAATTGCCTATAATTGATATCTTGCCCATAGATAAAAGATAAAAATGGTTTATTGTTACATGTTAAATTTAATTTTAAAGAAGGAAATAAAAGCTTTATTTTCATTTATATGCGCACACTGTCAACTTTATACTTATAATAAATTTAGTTTTGAGTGCGATTCTCGGGTATATATATTATCATAATGATTTTCCAGAATATGTTTTGTAAAATGCACGATGATGGTTTCAAAGAATCCATTGATAAGTCACTGGCGGTTAACAACCTTTCTAGCAGTTCTAACATTATTAGATTATTTAGTTATAAATACATGGTAAGTAAATGTTATATCTACAATATTTAAGTGTATATCTACAATAGTTAATTTTGTAAAAGTTATATCTACAATAGTTAAGTAACTGTAAAGATTTTAGCTTTCAAGTTTTTGCGTACTTTATATCTCAAAATGGGGTTGCTTATTGTAATGTACACAATACTAATCATTTTAGATACCAGCAAAAGTGTGCAAAGCTGTGACACCAGTGGCGTAGCTACCAATTCAGCGCCCTAGAGCAAGTAGAATCATTGCGCCCACCATAGTTTCTATTTTTTTCTTCTTCTTTAACGTTTTTATTTTCGTCCAGAATTTGTAGTTTCTCGCTTATTTTCTTTCGCTTCTCGCACTAACATTACTTTAATTTCGCCCCCCTTGATTGGTGGGCCTCAAACAGCCTGCTCCAACTGTTTCTTGGTAGCTACGCCACTGTGTGAAAGATTTGATAATTCACCACAAACCGATCGCTCACAAGTCTAGTTTGAGTACTGTGCACCATCTCTAAGAACACGTTTGTCACCAGACTGACACTCATAAAATCGCTTTCATATCCATATAATTCACCTTGATAGAATTCACCGCCCTCGCTAAATCTAGTTGATTTGAAGATGAAGCAAACTAAGTTATTATCTTCTTGAAGGCCAATATGTCATAAAAAGCTGTATGGTGTTTTTTTTAAACCTGGAAAATGGCCTCACATAAAAAGAGTAAATTATAATTTATAGTTAACCATTACTCTCTAGTGCACGCCAACTAAGGTTATGAGGAGCTACTCCTAGGATACTTCTGGAATTTTGAAGAGCGGAACACGTTCGTTACACTGTGGTGGGCGGTGGAGGAAAAAGTTTATTATTACTTCAACCATTGACGACGCACATGACAGTAATGTCATCGCTAAATTTTACAATTTCAATATGTCCAAATTTTAACAATATTTTAAAGAATATAAGGACTATGTTTTGAACAAATTTTTATGTTATCAGATTGTTTAAATAATTTAAGATTAAATGAAAACATCTCGACGAAAAATATCGTTTAAATAAAACAAAAATTTCTTCAGTTCGAATTTGGAATTTATTATGTACTGTTAATATATGAATTTAAATTATATGACTGCAGAAACAATAGATCGTTTGTTTTCTTCCTCACGGTAAATACTAAGCAAATAAAAAGCGATAATTTTTTTCATACATCAATTCTTTGAAGTTTCTAGATTAAATTGTGCAACAGGTAAATCTGTGAAATTCACACTTCGTATTTAAAACAATTGCATTAAACATTAAATAAAATTAGCAAATTGTCAATGCCGACTTTCGGTTTCGTGCTGCTACTTACCCAAATACGTGACATAAATACGAAAAACGATCAACACTACAATTGTAGCCAAATGCGAAACTGTAAAGTGTCATGTAAAATATGTTTTAATCTCAGTAGACTGTTTTAAAAATAGACTGATTCGTCAAAGTAAAAAAGATTTCAATAAAGAAATTAGATAATGCTTACTTTTAAACAACGAGAGAGATTTAATTTAAATTTGTTTTTATAAATATATAATTAATCAATAATAACTTTAACAACTGATTCTTCTAAATGCATATGGGTCTGATCAAAACTGTTTTTATGATTGACTTGTAATTTGACATTCACATCAAATCAAAATGGAAATTTTATCTTGCGCAAGCTCAAACATTATAAGTTAACATCCTACGAATTGAAAATTTTTTCGCGTACGAATTTTATGAGACTGTAAACAAATCTTTCAAGAAATGCTGAGTTTGTTTCAGCATGTGAAAGTGTTTAGATTTAGCTATTACTGCTTCAGTTTTGAGGTATTAAAAATAAATTGATCTTCTAATAAAAAGATTTATATTTTAAAACTTTAGCGTGATTGGAATCCATGCCCTGCATCTTAATACATATTTAAAGTACGTCTGCGTATGTGTTCTGTTGAGGCTCTTCAATCGTATGCCATAATGTCTATTTACCAGCCAATAAAAAGCGAATGTAGCAGTAATGCCAACTGTTCATGGATTTATATATCGACTGTAGAAAGGAAAAAGAAAGTAACCCACACAGATTTTTTTCACAGAATATAAAAATTTCTACTTAATAATTTCAACCAAGGTCAAATATTAAATAGAAACACCTTGTAGTCAATGAAGACTAAAACTGATGTTTTATTTACATAATCTAATATCAATTATTTAAGAAAAGACAATGCTGTAGAAGTCCTTTTTCCTAGTCGCAAATTTCACATGCCATCCTATTTTCAAACTTAAAAGCGAAATACTAAATCGGCATTTGCAGCTTACACCCTTTTAATAGAACGTATATCCAACTATATACTATACATTTACTACTCCGTTATAATACTCGTCCTATTTCACCGCTTTTATTAATCCCACATGATTTGGATGATATTTGTTTTGAGTTTAACACGAGTTTATTCTGTGTCATCAGTTAGTATGATTCAGTAGTATGATCACATATGGAAGTTTACCAGTTTTAAATAATTTATAATTTAAAATCACTTTCCATCAAGCACCATCAGTCAAAAATATTAATTAGTGTGATTAATTTAAAATTATTTGTTATTGAATTCTCTTTCCAAAAAAATAACCAAAACAACTTATTAAAGTAGTATGAGATTAGGTAAATAAAACATCAATTATTGCTTTAACATTGGCCTAAAATCATATATTAGACGTTTTTGTACATCCTGTAAAAGTTGTTCTCTGTGGATTAGGTTATTTTTTTCCACATTCGATATAAATTTTAACCAGGATTATTTTTGAAAATTGGTACCATTCAAAGGAAGGTATTTTTATCCTGTCTTTTTTGATTTCAATTTATACTAAATAATTTGATAGAATCAAATCAGTTAAAAATGCCGAAATGTCTAATATGTTTCATGCTTTTATAGCAAGCTTAATAAATTATAGTCGATTGAATAAATTTGCAATAAATAATGGGTCGACTAACGATAAATTATCGGAGAGGAGAACAAATTTTAATAACAATGGTAATATATTCAACAATAAAACTGGTAGGTGACAAATAAATTTTTAATTTTTGTTTTTTTTTCGAAGTACCAGATATTTATTTCATTAATCCAATATATTCCTCGTGACGTCTTTTTCACAAAGGATCGATATGACCCTCTATATTTATGAGTCAAATAACGTTACTACGCCTCGGTTATGTTTTTTTAAAATCTGATAAGACGATTTTTTAAAATATTTCTCCTCCCATAATTACTCCCAGGCGGATCGTATAATTCACCCAAGAGCACGCGTTGATAACCAGTGTTGCGCCGTGGGCTAGAGGCGCACTTGTGCGAATTTTTTTTTAGAACCAACTGTTTTAATATTTTCATTAATTTATACCTTGCACATGTTTTTAAATGCTAGCCACTTTTAAAGTATCTTATATTTATGAATTATTCTTCTGTTCATTATGCAGATATCATTGCAAGAAGAAAATACCGGTGGACTTATTTTATTTTTCTTATCAAAATGCGCCTATCGTATTTAAACGCCCTTGTGCGATGCAAAATATCGAAAATAGAACTCGCGGCCTTATTAATATCAGTATAATGTCGCTTCGCATGATCTGTTCTATTATTTGCTTATTACGGACAAAGCTTCATCACCAAATGTTTAGTATCTACCGCAGGCATCTATTTGCCATTCTAAATAAATAGTCGATCTGAGCTTTCGTTATATACAATGACTCACTATCGTAAAGCAGTCCCATATACATTTCGAATGTGGTTGAATGGGACAACAAATTTAGCTAGCTCACTTTGAGAAGCGTGGTCTATCGTTGTGTCATCCATATGTGACTAAAACTCTCGATGGTCATCTTGAGTGGGACAATCTGGAACTGGACACTTGTTGGAGACCTTTAACCCGACCCGAGTAGAATCGGTGTAAGGTATACCAATAATCCAGTACTCATGCTGGAGTAATTTACTGTTTGATTAAATTTTCAGGTAAAATATAGCTCTATTTTATTCTGATAATGCATGTAGTTTGTATATGCAGGACGCGCGACTTTCAATCCAACTATGGGAAAGCGCAACTTGCCCTAAAACTATCTATGGTTCGGAACAAAATTTTAAAATCTTCATTTGATTTTCTACATTAAATACATAATAATTATAAATTAATTAAATAAAATGTATCATTGTTCTTGTTTATTTTAGAAAATCAACAATGCATTCTCGTGTTCAGTTTTAAATGATTTTTAATTGGTATCTATATTTATTATGGCAGTCAAGTGAGTGACATATGTTGATGGAACATGATTGATGTAAAAATAATCTAATATATTAATTAAAGTAAGCACCGCATGCTTGGCTTTTCCACAGAGGCATGATAAAAATTTAGAAACCCCCCAAAAATAAAAATAAAGAACTAACTGTCACCCGACGAGTCACTCATTAGCCGTGATGGCGGCTGCAATAAATTAATACGAAAAAAGAAGTCGTCAGTAATTGGACGTCATACAATTTACTGTCGCATAATGTATTATTTGTTTAGTTTTAAGGAGTGGGCTACAAGCGCGGACATAGAAAGACATTTGAGTGATATGGACTGCCCCTAAAATTTGATATATTTAAATATATATGTTGAAATATTACACTTGGAAGATGCATAATTTCGTTTGAATTTCTTTGTGGGCTCTATACATATTGGTCAATGATGTTCTCGCGTAATTAATTTAAGTATATATGTAATATTTTTCTAGAAGCCGTGTGTTTTGAAGTATTTTTGTGAGCCATAAATCCCCGTCTGCAAGTTCATCGACCTGCGCCTCATTAAAAGTCCACCTATTGTGATAAAAGAGACCCGGTTTCATTAACATAAGAATCGTATCTACAGATAGAATAATATGTCGCGGGCCCACCTCCCAAAGTGCTTCGTGTTTTATCTGTCACTCTGACATACCTACACAACATTTCGATCGATTTCTAGCAACATTATCGAAGTCCTCAAATAGCTATGTCGATTTTCAGAGCTGCAAAATATTAGATTATGGGAAAATACTAGAAAGAAATTATATCGACCGAGGAAAGGAAAGGGAAAGAAGCTCACGCAAAAAAATATACAGGAGATTTAAAAACACAACTTTGTATGAAGTGTATGAAGATTAAAACTGGTGTTTTATTTACCCAATATGATATTAATTTAATAAGTTAGTTTAGAAAAACTAATAAAATCGATGTGGTGGAAATTCTTTTTCCTGGTCGCAAATTTGATACGCCATTTTTTTGTTAAACTTGAAAGCTAAATTAAATACCAATACGGCATTTTCTGGTTAAATAATTGTTCTATAAATAATTGTGATTATCGTAAAAAGCTATTTTTTTTAAAACTGAGGGTTGTGTCCGAACAGTCTTCTGACAATCAATAGTGAAAAACTCTATCAAACTAATTCTTCATATTGTGGAGATTCGTATACTTACTCCTTTTTTGGAGTAGACATTTTCACACCGTTGAAAATGATGTCCTTGACAGTCGGATAAAGAATAAAAATTTATTTGACAATTAAGCATTCATTGTCTATTTGCAGGCGGCAAATTCTGAATTCAAATTCTGAAATTCGGCCATTTTATAAAATGCTTTTGCTTATCTTATTTTCAAAAATGGAAAAGGCAGTTAGTATAGAGAATGACAATCTTTTCGTGGTGTTCCAAAATACGCAAAATGTGAATTTTAACACAAAAATGTTGGCAAGTGGAGTGGAGGAAAATATTTATAATTTAATGAGCAAGATATTCTCTTATTTATTTGTGGTAGTTGTTGTAGTGTTATATATTATAGTGGCTATTGTTATTATAATTATGGTAAATGGGTTTTACTGTTTTATTTTTAACATAGGTATAGTTTGAAATAGTCGGGAGACGAAGCGTTGATTTATACGAATATCCAACTCCAGCTCGACGGACGTAAAGGGCCTATTAAAATTGTATTTGTGCCTGTGGTGTTTGTTAGCTGCAATATAGACGGAAATGATGATTCGCAAAGAATTATAAAATTACTTTATAGATATATTTAAAATTTGCACACTTGGAATGTTGAAATACGCCTTAATGCAATAATCACGTATATATTATTTATAATATATGCACTGAGATGTGCAGATCATGTGAATCATTTTTATTATTTCATAACAAGCAGCTATGTGACTTAAATCCTTTAGATTTGGTACGAAACGATTTATCTTAGATTTATTAGATATATTATTAGATAGATTTATTGGCTAGAGGGTGGATCGGTTGTTTGGGCCCCGAATCAGTTGAAATACGACCTCATGGTGGAGAG
>JAGVSQ010014309.1:0-10667 GCA_022683975.1 Rhyacophila evoluta
GAAATTGATTTTAAATTCTAAATTATTTAAAACTAGTAAACTTCCATATGTGATACATACATACATATGGAAGTTTACTAGTTTTAAATAATTTAGAATTTAGAAATGAAAAAAGTTAAAAACAAATCATGAAATTACCCGTTTCATAGATTATCAAACTTTTAACGGAAAGTTTTAAATCGTTACAATATTTTTTATGAACTTACCAATTAGTCTTCGTTGACACACCGATGGCTCGGTTTGTGTATTATGATTCTAGTCCGCAAGGCTTGTAGGTAAGTGGAGACCCGGTCTAAACAGTGAGCGGTGTAACGAATCAGCATCCGTTACTTGGCCGATTTGTTACGCCTCGAATTGTAAACGAAAATAATACAATAATACACGCGGATGATAATAACATACTAATAACATAACACACGACTTCCAAACGAGACGAGACATCTTGGGTAGTGACACTTTTTCATCTCGGTTTACTTCTGTTGCCAGTCGGTAGTTAGGATTCGATCTTACTTATTTAGGGTTGCCAAAATGTACCTCAAATCATTAAAATTATAATTATATAATAAAAAAAATACTAATCCTAACTGGGAGAAGTAACTATAATATTTTCGATTTTTTATCAATATATATCGTATCCTAAAGACACAGTGGTTTTTGCAACGTTTTTAAGATTTTCACTCGTGTTATAAATCAAAAGCATTGATTATGTAAATTGTAATCCTATATAATGACACTTCAGTCAAATGTGAGTATTATAAGTAATATATCGACTGTGAAATGGAAATAGGACGTAACCCACACAGAGAAAATTTTACAAGAGGCACAAAAACATCTATTTAATGATTTTGGCTGAAAGTCGAAATATCATATAGATATAACCTTGAAGGAAGACTTTAAATAGTGTTTTATTTACGCAATATAATATTAATTAAACAAGCTATTGAAGAAAAGCTTATAAAATTGTTTTAGTGGAAGTCTTTTTCCTTTTATTATATCATAATTATACATATTTTATACATGTTGTTTGTAAAAATACAACTCAAACTAAAAATTTATGATATAGAGAGAAATAAACAATTTTTTAGTTGATACCAGTTTTCATCAACACCACTAACTAGTTGGTAACATCAATTCATTAAACATCTCCAAATTTGAATAATTTAGTTGAATTACATAAATTGTACTTACTACAATATGAGTGTGTTCTATACTAAATAGACTTCTATTAGAACTTATCATCTAAAACCAAGTTTAATATTAGATAAAAAAATATAATTACACGAGCTTATCAATAATTGCCAACCCTAATTATTATTACAGTGTCGAGGAAAACATTTCTTTTCCATGGCGACATTGTTGTGGCTCCATTGTTGTGGCCTGGCATCTTCAAGAGTGATGGATGTGGCCGTAACTCTGCCAACAGTTTGACGAACGAGTATGACGCGCATGACTTATGATGAAAGATTTCGGACGCTGGCCTGCCGAGGTGGACCAACAAAAGAACGGTTTTTCATATTCAAGGGGAAGCTGGAGCTGCTCGCTTTTAAAGATTGTAATCTTAATATAATAGATATTTTATTTTATATAGTATGTATACCGTATGTGTAGGGCAATGATATGCCAAAAAGAAAATAAAATCAATATTACACTTCATATTTCATACGCATATAAATCTTATCGTGCTTAATTCTATTGGTGGATAAAAAAATCCAATTTTTCTTTACGTGCGGCTAAATACAGTATATGGAAGTTTGAGAGATTAATTCGTAACCAACACTCGTAAAATATGTCAAGCTATCATCTCGTATAGAGGATCAAACGCCTTGAAAGTCCCGAAAGAAAAAAATAATCGGTTTTCAAATACTTTTATTTGGGGTTATCTATTGAGGACAAGCACAGCTATTTATGATATGCTCGACAGTAGATCCGTGGGGTTGAATCTTATCATCGATTTTTGTCAATATGCATTTAACACATGATTTAGGTGTCAGGAATTGAATGATTGGCTGAAGACATATATTCGTAAACAAAATCTACGATGATAACTCGTCATATTAAGAGTATTAAAATTGGTACTTTCTAAATTGTAATCATAAATTCTACTTACTAGTTCTTCGTTCCATATAATTTACGACTACGTGGACGAAAACTTAATATCGACCGAGGAAATGAAATAGAACGTAACCCTCAGTTTTTCGAAATAGCTTTTTATCGATATCACAATTTATACAACTTAATACACATTCTATCAAAAAAATAAGCTACAAATGGCGAATTTAGTAACTAAATTTACCCCTTAAGACTCAAAAATGGATGACCCGTGAAATTTGGTTCCAGGAAAAAGGATTTCCGACACGTCAATCGTATTTCTTATTCTTAAATAGCTTATTAAATCAATAATATATTGAATAAATAATACACCAATTTAAATACTCATGCACTCCATGATTGTGTGTACTTAATATTTTGGCTTCGGCCCAAAACCATTAAATATACGTCTTTTGTGTCTCCTATAAATATTTTCTCTGTTGGTTACGTCCTTTTTATTACTTACTTACGGGATGGATAAAATCTAATTATCAACCTAATATATAAAAAATGCGTTTCTTGAACCAAATCTTGCTAAAAATAATAAATGTAATGTTTTCTGATATTTTATTTGTATTTACTATATCTTGCTGAAATTGGTAAGTATTATATGGATTTGACATGTAGTTTATTGACATATATGTGGCTTAGTATAGTTTTACTGTATTTTGTTTGTTTGTGTTCGAAATAGTACGGATTTTTTTCAGCTAAACGGTTTTTAATGATGACAAACATTTCAGTATATTTCGCAAATTTCTCACGACATCGAGCGACATTTGCGGACATGATGGTCGAGTACCGTTGTCCGCCTCCGCATGCAGAGAATCTGAAAGCCATCGCGGTTCGGATCCGCGAGGGCGATTGTCGCAAAACATCTTATTATTCCGGGCGAGTGGATCACTCACTTCACGTCCAAGACAAAGTCAGAGTGACCTCTGGCTTTTAAGGAGGACGCAGAGTCGCCGGTAATTTCATGCCTACGTGGACACCAGGGCTTTGAAAAGTGGAGAAATTTCTAAAGTGATAATTATTTTAAAAAAATTATAACGTAGCGAATTAACACAATAATCTTCTTGGCTTATTTAAAAGTTGAATTTATTATCTGGTTATAAGAATTAACGTGTATATATAGTACAATTGGCATTATTTTTTTACTTCAAAAATAAAAATAAAATGTGAAAAATACTGACTGTTTGAGTTTATTTAATACAAAATCGTTGTATTCAATGTCAGTCAAGTATATAAAAATGCGTCACAGCTAATGGAAAGTTAGAAAAAATTATGATAAGTATATGGTGGAAAAAACACTGTAACATATGCATTCTTTGTTGTTTGATCAGTTGTATTTCTTATTGAAGCCTATTACTTATAGAGACACCAAAAATTACACTTTTAATATGTGCATAAAACTGTACAATCTACAAGCTTTATCAAATTTAAGTTATCTATTATAAATTTTTATCTAAATTAAATATTAATTATTAGGTTTTAGCCTAGTAATTTTTTTTTTCAACATTTTTTAAATTTTCAGTAGTTTAATTATGTTTACCATTCTAGTATAAGATAGTAATCACATCAACGAGTTCGAGATGATTTACAGAACATAATTAATATTTTTGACTGATGGTGCTTGGTGGAAATTGATTTTAAATTGTAAATTACTTAAAACTGGTAAACTTCCATATGTGAGATCACTGTTAGCGACCCGGGTTTCGCCTTTCGGAATCTTCAGGCTCCATTATATGTGGGCAGTGAGCGAACATATAACATACTACGTTAAATGTTCATACATAATAAGTTTACCAGTTTTAAATAATTTAGAGTTTACAGAATATAAGGCTTCATATTATGATACTAATTATTGTAATACTATATACATCAAACATTAAACAATCATCAACCATCATATTTTGTAACTATTACAGGTGCAAAAATATACCAATATTAAATATATACTTTATCAATCAAAACACTTTGTTCTCCTAATTAATAGTATATTTTAAAGAAATTTCAGATAATCTAGCAAATTAAAGGGTCACATCAATAGAAGACAATTTATAAACAATGCTATTGGTTAAATATCTGCTCTGTAACAATCACAATCATTAAATTTCCTAGATTCATATAGTACTGTCAACTTGGAAAAACAAATTCTGTTCATTTAAACCTATATCTAGTGACATTATACACATTTTCTTCCCGGTTGTTTGGATTATTTCTTCATCTAACAAATTGCCAGTTGCTCTCACCTGATGAATACAAGTTCATAATAACCTCACACATGTAATTTTGTGCTTACTGCTTTGGAGATGCGCCATGAATTGCAATAAGGCTGTTCGTGAAACGGTTTGAAAACACTGCCTGAATGTTTAATTTGCTAGCATGAAGTCAAATACTTCAGCAGTTTTCTTTCGTTCATACTGAGAAGATGGATGAAGTAACACACGGACATACCCTCCTATTCATTGAACAATACTATTTATATTTGCTCTAAATATGCAGTCTAATTAAATTTATTTAAAGGCATAAACAACATTGAATTTCTTTACAGTTAACATGTATTTTAATCACCATTTCAAAAATTATTAATTATGTTTCACTGTGTTTATCGCTTATCTTCTTCATACCTTTTTTTCTGTATTTAATAAATATTCATCATGTGACGCCTTCAGGAATTGCTGCATTTTTCTGAATCATACCAGCATCTTTTAACTACTGAATAATAAATACCCTATCTGGTTTGTTCTTTTATCTCCAAGTTCCTCATGGAATCTCAATATATTATGTATAATACATACGTAAACGAAATTTTTCATCTCACACATTGGTAGATATCAAAACAGCTCATAACTTTGATGATTTTAAATTTACCACATTGACTCACCTGACTATTAAAGAGGGAGAGAGAGGTTAAATAACAGTTTGGAAAACGCTGAAATAAAGAATTTGTTGAAGAATGCGCCCTTTTATTCGTGATTGTTTTATGATATGAAACGCACTGAAGGTTCACTTGCAGTGTTATTTTATTATGTTGCATTTTTTGGCCCATGAATTCGATATTCTCTGCCACATGGCCATTGTATGCATATCTCAGTATATTCTTCTTCCAGTATTTGTCAAGAATATCTAGGTGTTCGCACTTATTTGAGCGAACCGCTTATTATAATCTAGCAAATCATTATATTTTGCGTGATAATAATGACAATTTATTAAGTCGACAACTACGTAGAACAGTAGCAAAAATGTTTTATCAAGAGACTTGTTTTCTCTTATGCCACCCGCCACTTCTTAAAACCCCCATTATTTTTACGTATACTGCGGCTTGACAAACGCAATACACCCTTTAGAGTATCATACATATTCCAGGAGCTGCTGCCCAAGATCTTGGTTGCCGTGTTTAAGAGTGGTTTAGACTAATGTTAAGTTGACAATCTATACAATTTTTATAATTATTATAAACCGAAATTGAAATTATTTAATTTAAACGTACTTTAATCCAAAACGTACGTCTAAAAATTGACCGAATGCCTAACAACTTATAGTCCAAGCAATGTGTTTTGCCATGAAAAGAATATGGTAACATGTTTTATTCTGAAAATAACATTTTAAGATTTGGTATTTCTAATTAAAAAAAAAGATAATAGTGTCTAATTTGCTTATTAATATAACTCGTATAATGTTTTTCTAGTCCTTACTTTTCGGTATGAATTTTTCAGATTTTTTTTATGTTATCATTATGCCACAATCCAGTTTTCAAATACTCAACAATTTTCACTGAAAAGATTTTTCATCCGCTTTTCTTTCTTTAGAAAATATATCAGCATTCAATAAGATCATTCATCATCTTTTCATATCAAAGCTTAACAGTCATCACACATTTATAAAACATAATATTTCATTTTTAATTACTCCACGAAGTTTCATAATCATTTTGTCACAACAGTAGTCAATATCTGGTATAAAAATAATGTGACTATTCGTAATATTTTTATTATTATTATTATGAATGTGCCGCAGAAATGGGCATTTATTTTTAAACACAGATCGTTTCATTAACTATCAGATACTTTGTCCTATCATATTTATATCAATCGACATGTATCAAAATGGAATGGATTGCAAAAAACCTTACTCTTAAAAGGGTTCTAACGCTACTAAAATTTCCAGATATTTATAAAAACTATTAAGTTATAAATCTGTAGTAACTGTACGACACCATCAAACATAAAATGCCGGCTCAACTATTGTCATAGTACCATAGGACAGATCGAAACGTGTAACCGTCTCATATAGATATCTATAATAGCTTGGCAAACCACTTGATGCTTTTTTGGAGGACAGCATTGTATTCTTCCACCGAGTCGTCTGCTCCTTTCAGAGCATCAACGGTAACCTGCCGCCAAACACTTTCGACAAAAGCGAGTTTCAAAACCGCCTCCGCAGTCCACAGCTATTGTTCGCGTCGTGGCTATTGTTTGAATCAGGTTTCCAAAACATTTTATAACTTGCAATATTATAGAGAGTAACCGTTATGATATACAATAAAAACTAATACTGCATCTGGAAATATATATTATATGGTCACATATTGCTATTTACAATTTTTTATTTTTGTAACTCCCCACAGTCCATGATACATATATCGTCGCCAGTATCACAGGAACAAGAAACTCGCTTTGTTAGTTTAGCTGTAAAGTATAGTTTTATTTTCTGCAATCTCTCGTTTCATTGGCTAGGCGCGTACGTTTATGGGGAGACAATACTAAATTGATATAGACTAAATACATTCTCGTGATTGTGTTTGTATAATTTTTTAAAAGTAAAATAATTTTCATATTTTTATCATAAATATATTTTCAGCATTTTCTATTTAAATAAATACAAGTAAACAATGCAATTTTCACATATTGATTTATCACACATATTTTAAGTCTATGATTTTGTTAAATGAACGTACAAATATAATTTAAAAATACTATTACCAATGTTACTATAGTACAATATTTTATTCGATATTAACCTATAAAATTACTATTAAGATCTTTAACAACCATGTATCAAAGCTTTATAATGTTTTCAAAATAAAGATAGTAAAATTCGTTTATCATATAACTGTTTGTACCAAATAGTATACTATAAAAATATAAATAACCTACTAAGTCAAATATATTCATTCAGTATAACAAATTATTCAATACTGCTGAAACGTATTATTGATATAAATAATATAGTAGTATTTACGAAAGCTGTAACAGAACACAATTTAGAGTGTCTTATCCCTTACAGCAATAATATAAACTTTAAGAACAATTCTTTACATTTTTGTTATTTTTTTATAAAAAATAACATGTTTAACTCACAGTGATAATATGTAATTTATCCCTCGCTGGCAAAGAGATAAGTGTGTGCGATCCGGAAGCGGAGATTGGTGATTCGAATATCGTATTGTTTTACAGTATTTTTTAAATTCAAAGATGCAGGACTGCAATCTTGCTGCGTTTTACAATTGGCTGACAATCAATCCCCGTGAAAAAAATATCAAAATGAGTCTTTATAATGCGATATATTGTATAAACTCTATCGCAGAACTATATTATGTATAATGGGTTATACATTTGATTGAAGCAACAAAAAAAAATACCAAAATACTGTAGATATCTATTAGACTGTATTATTAAAATAGATATCTTTACACAATTAAAATCCATATACTGGAAAGTATACAATCATGAAGTTAATATTTCAAAAATGTTCAGTTATAAATTTTAAATGATTAATTTAAATTACAAAGTTTGCGGGTTGGAGAATCTAGTCCAAAAATTATATTCTATTGTATTAATAATTTAATTTATTATTTCGATTTGTTATATATCTGTTTGTTTATGTGTATGAATAATATAAAATACAAATAATTTATAAGCCAGGCTTATTTACAAACATGACTGGGATGTTTCCCAAACAGTCGAAATGAGATTGCACATGTCACGTTACTCAACTGACTCTGATTCAATATTTAATATATTGACAGTGACATCGTGACATTCAACCACTCCCATAAGTGGATGGACGCCTGTACATGACTAAAGTTGGACGCGAATAAAGAGGTGACATTTTAATATTGCGGTATTTTAATAATAATATTGCCTCATCGGTGGCCGAGGGGTTAGTGTGCGCGTTTTGGATCCGAATGTTATGAATTTCAATCCCAGAGATACCGGGCTGGATACCCGATGGTATAATAATTTATTCAACAAATCCTTGTGATTAAATATCTGTAAATATGTCTTTACAGTGGGAATTTTATCCGTTTATTTCAACTCTGGAGTGGTCAATCGGACACTATTGAGATGTATATACTTGACCTTTGGAAATAACGTGATAAATTTGTGAGTTTATTTTGAACAAAATTAGTAAAAATGTGTATACAATCAGATCCGCTCCATCCCAATGTTCAAAATGTGCACCGCACAAGGGCGCCTGAATTTAATGGGCACTTTTCATATGAAAATTTTGCCAGTATGTTGTTATGCAATGATATTTGCACAGTGAAGGCAAGTATACCATACAACTACAAGATATTTGTAATATTACTTTAAAGAGGGCTAAAATTAAGAATGTGCAAGTTATAAATCAGTTGAAATGTCGTTCAAACAAACTTTTTGGACAAGGGCGCCTCGAACTCACGGCGCGGCACTGCATATAGTGATCCCATAATATGGATCTCCGCAAAGACACGTCTTGACAAATTATTTTTCATGAGAATTGGTTGTCAAACAATTGCTCAACACAATGGGTATCCAGTTTTAAATTTTTGGATTCTTAAAAATCCGATAGATGGGGGAATTGAACGCGCATTCCACAGATAATCTCTACGTTACCAGGAAGAACGGAGAGGAAAAAGAAATGTTTTAAAATATATACATATCGATGTTAATAATTGATTATAGGCTGTTATTATTAAAGTATTGTGTACTTGACATGGAAATAAGCAAGCAGTGGTAATAAAACAATCAATATAATTTGAATAAAAATGAGATCAGAAATAGCCAGCTGTTTTTTTTTTTTTTTGAATTTACAATACTTTTTCTATTCCGAATTATATTAATATTATTCAATTGTCTCCCTGGTAAACTGTGCCGCACCGTGAGCTAAAGGTGGCCTTTTACAAAAAGTTTATAGTTTATAGATTTATAAAATGCACATTTTTAACGTTGTAGATTTGGTTGAAGTATTTTATAGAGGCATATTATATTCTTTTAGTATGCTTGTTGTTACAATGCAAATATCATTACACGCAAAAAACCAGCGAAGTTGTTTAATTTTTTTTTATAAAAAGGCACCCATCACATTCAGGCGCCCTTGTGCGGTGCACTATATGGATATAACCACAGTGCGGCCCTGCTGGTAAGGAATAGGTTAGCACACGCACTGTGGGACTGATCACGGACTCAATTCCAACAACTACTGTTTTTTTAATCCAAAGATGCAAAAATAGATTCACAATGAGTTGAAAAAACTGACTGCAAATCAATTCCAAAAAACTGTCAGCATAAATACAACAGTGTATTAGAGATCCATATAATACATTTCTTAAGTGAGAATTTCCACACTGTTGAAATCCATATGCTACACTTCATATAAACACGTCATTTAATACATAAAAATAGATGTAAGAAATCCAGTATCGGCCGCTGTTACTGTGTATTTAAGTATTGTATTGTTACCATGGAAATAAACAAGAAGTGATGACAAAAACAATCAAAATATTTTGAATGTGGAACAAATGATATATGGAAATGGCATGAAATTCAATATGTAGAACAAACTACTTAATACTTAGTATATGTTTTAATATTTTTGGATATATGATACTTTATCATTTTAAACTGAGTTATATTAACAGTTAGTTAAGCACAGATACAGTTCTTTGGGTATCTCGCATTGATGTGGCCAAATCAGACGAGTTGAGACGGTCTGTTCGGTATCGCGGTCATGCGTCGTCAAATAAGACTCATTTGCATCTAATCACAAGCCATTGTTGTTACTTGTGACCAATTTGAGATTACCATCACGCTGGTGATTGTAGAGAACCGTTTACAAAGTCATTGTGACGATATTTCGAGCAAACTCTGAACGCGTTTATTTGGTTTATGGAAATAGTACAATCTATGACTGCATCTATAATACAACTTATCTACGATTCTATGGTAACCACACATGTTTTTAAGACCAGCATTCATGAGGGGTAAATTTCCAAAGTAAACTTATTCCACTATGCTAAAAACTTAAAGGAAAAGATTATGAACCAGTATTTTTTGTAAAGAAGAAACATATGTCATATAAATCGGTAGAAAAATTGATTTCAAAAATATTTACGAACATGTGATACTTTTTCAAAATGTTCTCCATCAAATTTTGAAATTGTGAAATAAGTTCACTTTGGAAGTATATTTCACAAGTATCTAACACCACTGTCGCTTCAGCTTGCAAATATTGTTTTACTGTATAAATGCTTTTTAGCTTTTAGCAATGCAGGACTGGATTCCCATTGGGTTGAGCAATTGTTTGACAAACGATTC
>JAGVSQ010014310.1:0-10667 GCA_022683975.1 Rhyacophila evoluta
TAATTCCAGTATCTACATCAAACCCATGATTCTCTGCAAGCAAATGATTTGCAAATGTGGATGTGTCCTTTTTTAAACGTAATGAGGCACACAAATGCCACTGCACATATATAGTGTAGCCTGAAGATGCCGAAAGGCAAAACCCGAGTCGCTAACAGTGATGTCACATATGAAAGTTTACCAGTTTTAAATAATTTAGAATCTAGATTTATGAATTCATTTGGCAAACGATGCATTTGAATATTTCATGCGTAACTTTCATTCTACGAGATATTATTTATTCTAAATAGAATATGACTAGAGAGTATTCAAGATAATTTAGTAATAAGAACTTGGTTTGAAGTATTTTTGGTATACAATGGTTTTAAAAAAATATGTAGTTTTATCGTTACGTGTCCATCAAAGTGGAATGTTGCTTATTGTAGAAAAATATTAGAAAATGTAAGATTTTTGATTAATTTTAGATGGCTATTTGCATGGCGCGAGCGTATCGCCTTAATATGTCAACAGAGGCTTTTATTTTTCGCTTTATGGACGCCGTTGCGGTTTTTCCCTCGTAAAATCTGCGTCTCTCGCAAATTGTATCGAAAAATTATGCGACTCCGACCGACTCTGGAAGTTAAGCACTGACCAAAGTAATGCTGTCCCCAAAATACTCATATCTGTATAGAACCGGTTGATACCACTTACAAAAATAAATCGAATTCTCATTAAACATTGCTTGAATCATTTCACACGTACACGATTATACACTGTATTTTCAATGTCCTCAATCCATAGCTACATTTTTCGACATAGTCTAATCGAAAATTCTGTCACCTTGGCTAATATTGGACTAAATATCTCTAATAACAGCCTTATTATATAAAATTTGTGTAATATCGGAATATATCGTCGTATAACTGGCAAAAGACGTTAAAGTAAAAAAGTGAGTTTTGAAATAGTCGAGTTTTAATGTTTGAGTCTCTGTGAAATACATTTCACGACAAATTCTTAATGTATAATGCATTATTTGAAAGAAAGAAATTGTCATAAAATGTATTTAACAAAGAGACTCAAACATTAAAACTCGAGTATCTCAAAACTCACTTTTTTACTTTAAAGTCTTTTGCCAGTAATACGACAATATAGAGAAATCAAGGATGTCAACTGTTTTTTTATTCCAAGGCGTAGAACTAACTTGCCAAACAACAAAACTAATGGTGTATCCAATGACATGATCTTGGTTAGTGATATTTTCCACCTGAGCACAAGTAAGAAGACGAGTTATGATGGATGTAATTTTGGAAAATTCTAGAATAGGATCTGTCACCAGGCTGTATTAATTTTTTCTATCATAAATTCTCCCTTCACTTTTGTTTATTTAGTGTTCACTTACACTATTTTTTGATATCACATTTTAAATTCTTTTAATAATTTGTAATGTTCTTCTAACACGTAAAATCTACATCTAGAAATTAACAGTTTTAGAATAATGGAAAATCAAAGCTTTGAAAAAGGATACCTATTTTTTTTATTTTACTTTATAGTATACACAAAATCCAGGAGAGATCATGTGACAGTTATATGCTCCACATAAAGAGCGGACGCGGTAGAAGAAAATATGTATTATTATATTGTAAAAATGTGTTTTTGAAAGCCGGTGGATAAATCATTTAGGGGACATCCCCGACCATGTTGGTTTTATGTCGGTTTTAGAGTCGGCATTTAGCTCGATTGCTGAGAAACAATCCTATCAAGGAGCCATTTTATGTCCTTTTACGTCACTTAGTGTTGGTACTCGTGAGTTATAACAGTGGTGGAATGCAGCGTTACTTTGTCCGCAATCGAAGTTTTATTACTTTCTACCTCTGCTTTCCACATTATCGCAACCATAACAGCCATATTGCCTATCAAAAAGATATTACTTAAAATTGTAATATTAATTGCATATAACATTATTATTTTCTTGTTAATTACAACTCTTGGTTCACGAGACCAAACATATTAAGCACGGCTTACGATTCTCATAAAAGTATTATTTTACAACTAGTAATTTATGCTTTTTGTCCAAATCTAGTTAAGAAGAATCTACTGAGTAATGTAATAAACTAACATATTTTTAAAAAGATGTTTATATCAACAAGTTTTACAAAAGTCTAACGAAATATATTCGTCCTTCATACCACTTTTCTAATTATATCCAAAACGGTTAGACTTGTGAATAAAAGTTGAAAACGTTTTTCTGTTGAAATTTTTTGAAGCTAAAAATCTATAACCTAAGTTTTTTCTGTAAAATTTACTGATAATGAAATATTTACAAAAAACCGTTTTTTAGTATATTTTATCGATAAGTATTTTTGAAATTTTGTTTAAAATTATAGTATCGTGAATAGCACCAAGATTTTTTTTGTACGTTTTTGTCTAATTTTACTGCTATGTAATGGTATGTAAAAATGTATCTAGATGGTGATGTTATTGTATTGTGCAATTTATATTTGAGGTTAGTGACGTTATTGGAAAAATATTTTTTTTAACAATTTCAGATTTCGGTTATTATTGAAGTTCATTTTACTAGTTAATGGAAAAGTATTGTGTAACAATATAATCCATATTATTGTCACCACAATTTCAGGAACACATAACTCGTTTTGTCGGTTCAAACTCATTATGTAAAGTATGGTTTTATTTTTTGTAATCCTTCGTATCATTGGCATATTTTTGTTTTGACACATATGTTTATAAAATATGGGAAAATCATGTGTTATTGAAAAAATGCGCCAATGTCATAAAATATTACAAAAAATAAATCGATACTTCCAAAGTGAATTGAACCAAAAAAACAAGTTACGTTTTCCTGCAATACTGGCGACGTTATGTTCTTCAAAAATATCCACTTTTTCCTACTAATTCACTTTCTTCTAAGACTACCTTCCAAAATACACTGAGAAAAAAATTCTTCTTGATATTGTCCCGATAATTGTATAAAAATCTACTACGGTCACAAGATGTTGAACCGTGAATAAAAGAAATTATATTTATTTATTTAAATATATCATTTAACTTTAAAGTAGGTGCTTAAACTTATTGGGATAAATTGGGTTTAAGCATGGGATATATTTTTCATTGCCCATAATTAATGTTTACCAACTATTTAATAATATTTTTTTATCAATTAAAATTTTACAAATTTTGAGTAGTATATATTTCCATCAAAATTTTACCGTTATTTTTGAATTATTTAAATGTCTCTCTTGTTTTCTCTGCTCTTATCTCTTATCTTAGATAGAATCCTCATTCCATGTTGTTTACTGAACTGTAAAATTAAATAAAATTTTATATGTTAATGAATGAATATTATGTAATGCGCAAATATTAAATAAAGTGTCGTATTGTAAAATTAAATCATGCAAATTGGTATATATTATCGTATTACAAGACAACCCCATTTTACGTTAAAAGTAATGCAGCAATAGTGGCAGTGCTTGATATACATACGTGTTGTGGATGTCTTTAGAAAATCTGAATTTTGCTTGTCTTTTCTACCTACTGGAAAAAATTTGGTGTCCTCGAAGACGTGTGCATCAGATGCACAGGATGTAAAGCAATAAGCGGATGTTAGATAATTCTAGAGGGTGTGATGTAATGTAAAGTGATGGTTTCTACATAGGGAGAAAATTAAAAAAAAACACATAAATAAAATAGAATATTTTTATAAGTAAATAATGTAAAATAGAACTAAGAGAATCTTGTTAAAGTAATCATATTACAAAACATGTAACTCAGTTTTATTAAAAATCTTCGACGGTAATTTAAAACCCAGTCACAGGACGCCATGTTAAAAGTCACTCAGAAAGGAAGAAGAGGAAAACAGAGGAGCGTGTCTGAAGAGTATCTGTAGCCCTTTGTCTCAATACTTTCTCTTCTTAGTCGATCTGTAATTTCTCGGGAACAAGGCACATAACGAGTGAAACTTTCCTTCGAATTACCATTATTCTAAAGCTGAGAAAAGGTATAAAGTTTCTTCTATCGACGAAAAACGTGTTTCCTTCCTCTTTGTTTGCCCAGCTTGGCGGTTCGTAGTTGAAGCTGTGTGCTATCTTTTAGGGTTGCTTTTCACAAATCGATCTTATTTTAAAAATATCGCTTCATAATACTACTATGGGTTAAATATATCGCAATACCATCACAAAAGCGTCCTAACTGAAATTCAAAAACATTTGGCTATTGAGCTCGAAAATTTTCTTTGACAGCTGAATAACGTTACAAAATATTTGTGATAACAGCCGAAAATGCTAGTGACGATCGCTTTGCTCCTAGTTTTGCACTAAATAATTGTATTTAAAAATAGTGTAAGGTTTTAATTTCAAAAATAAATGATTATAATATTCTACTTTGTTTTCATATACGCAATGGTTAAATTATATCATCACGTAAACTCTTGCATTTGTAAAAGATTATTTTAGTGTCAGCAAATATTATACAATATATTTGCCGTTACCTTATTGATAATTAAGAGAGTCAAAAGCAATAACCATCACTTAATATGACAATGTCATAAAAATAGATCTCTTATAATTATGTCTGCGACGTCTTAGTTAATATCTATAAATATTATTTTTACTTACATACTTATAAAGAATGAGTAATTTGAATGGCAGAGTTGAATTTATTTATTTGATATTGACGAACAGTGGGGTGTTATTGGTTTTGACCCACTCAATTATTAATACTTTTGGCTAACCAAGAGGTTAGGTTATGTTTAAAATCTGAAAGTTTGACAATAAATTCTCGCAAAAATATGTGGAGATCCACATACGCAACTTCTTTCTGAGTGGATATCTTCACACTGTAAATTTATGTGTTCTTCTTTCGGCGCGAATACAGTAAAAAAAATCGGTAAATACATTATTAAATATCACATGTTTTAGGAACGAATCTGTTAAAAAGTAGATTTAAAAAAATATATTAAATGAATTGAAAGGGTTAAGGGTATAAGTGTTTTTTTGATAAATATAATATTGTCGGTAGCCCTGGATAGGTTCGCTTCCTTTCTTTTTCTTAGCAAAGTGTTCGCTTAGTGATAATAATGTTTTGATAGACAGCCTTTATTTCAGCAACAACTTTTGAAAATAAAATACACACAAATGCCCATTACACTTTTCCTGCCCGTTGTTTATCTCACAAAGCATTTTATAATTAAGTGCCTCGTTTTCTAGATTATCTCATTTGCTTTGGAGCGAGCCGACGAATTTGCGATAATAAAGGAGTTCTTATACACGTATTAAAATAATGAACTTCATCATTAGCATCCATTTATTCTCACTATATACATTGTTTGCATCCTATTTACATTATTTACAAGTATACTACAATATATTATCATTCATACACGCTTCGATGTCACCAATTTGAATAAAAATATTATTAAAATAAAATAAATAATTAGTTTTGCATAAAAATTGGAAACTATTGGAAAGTTTATAAGAATTATGTTTTTTATCACTAACAGATGTAGAATTCAACGCTAGATCCTACGTAATAACACGCGTACTTAAATTACGTAAGTTAAAGTTTGTCTCGTTGATTTCGTAGAGGTTAGCACGCGCGCCTTACATCCAGGAAATTTGGGTTCGATTCCCGCATCTGCCAGATTAAAAAAAATCTGTAATGCAGGACTGGATCCATATTTGGTCGAGAAATTGTCTGATAATGAATTCCCGTGAAACATATTTGTCAAGATATGTCTTCATATTGCGGAGATCCGTATACTGTGTAGCTCAATTTTCTGATAGTTTTTAAATGATTTTTTAGTTAGATATAGTTCACAATACATACCATACAAAACATCTAGCTTTAACTAACAGTTTCAAAATATAAAAATCATTGCTTATTTTTTTATTTGAAATTAATACAATAGCTCTATACTTATAGAAAATATAAACCTTATAGTTAGTGGAATGTTTGGCATTGTATTTGATCAGTGCCTCATAATAAAGTGAGTTTGAATGATGGTATTAGACTCACTTTTACCGTAATGTTTTTAAAATTTAGTATTCGCAAATTGTTAGTTACAATTATAAGAAAAGTAAACTAATAAATAAAATATTAAAATTAAAGCGATATCGGTTTTAGCCGAGTGTATTTTGTTTGTTTACTTACCCAAACAATAAAATTCATTTTAGATTTTATCAACGAGAAACCAGTTTGAAAATACAAGGCGGTCCTTTAAAATATTCAGAATCCTTCTCAAGTCACTTTAGCTTTTGTAAACGGAGCCGAGCTCTTGAAACTTTAATTTAGCAGAAAACGTTGAAACCAGTCTAAGGCAAAGTAACTTTGAAATCATGACTGCACTTGATCCTTTCCTCTCGCAATTAAAACCTCGTGCATCGAAGAAGAAGAAGTGAACGAAACGGAACTCAGATTATGTGGCCGCCTTGGAGTTCATTTCGAGAACTTTTTTAATAATCTTAATGTGGTTTTAGAAAATTTACCGTTATCTATATAATTTGAGTTAAAAATTACATACATTTATACTCTCTGTCTAGCTTTACGATATATAACATAAAATGCATGATTTTTTACGGTATTAAATCGAATTAATTTATAACTACACTACTATTTAAACAATATATATAATTTATTGTACACTATAAACAGTTTTAAAAAGAATTTTATATGACTGTTATTTATTTAATTCAATAGAATATGAAACGATTCTCTATTAAAAATTGACAGAACTAAATCTTTGCTTGGCTCTTGAATATTGTGTTCTACAATGCTAAATAATTAATCATCAATGCTTGAATAATATAATACCTAACTGATTTATTTAAATAAATAAACTAATCCTTTTAGGAAACTTGAATTTAATTATTGTATTTTGCTAGTTTATATAACCTTAGGTATTCTTGCTAAAAAGGGAATTTATGAACCTCTGAAATGAAAACAAAACTTTAGAATTAATATTTTGACTGACGGCGCTTGATGGATATTGATTTTAAATTCTAAATCATTTAAAACTGGTTATCTTCCGTATGTGAGATCACTGTTAGCGACCCGGGTTTCGCCTTTCGGCATCTTCAGGCTACAGTATATGTGGGCGGTGAGCGAACATATAACACACTACCAACAAATCCTATTGTAACTTACTATTTATAGTCTTAAAGTGAGTATGTTATATGTTCGCCAGTTTGTTGAAGTTTACCAGTTTTAAATAATTTTAGAATTTAAAACTTTATAATGCAGATATATATTTTTTTTATTTATCGACTTTCTTCATTATTAATGCTTGAATCTTCCTTAAGTTAAATATACAACTTTTTAATTATATTATATATTCAATTGCCAATATCAATTGATATTTCTCCAGTGATATAAATTTTTGAGAGTAATTTTAAGACAGCGTGGATTATAAGCCCAACCAAAAATATCAAGACACACTCACTGAAGAATTTTTTTTATAATCGAATAACTACGATACTTTACAAAAAACATACATGAGGGGGGTATTTCCAAAGTGAACTTATTTAACTACGCCAAAATTTAAAGGAGTAGATTTTGAACAAGTAGTTTTTTTTGTATAAAAGAACCATTTATCATGCAAACCAGGAGACTGAATCAATTTCAAGAATATTAAAAACAAAAATTATCATCGAAAAACATGTTATATGGTTATTGTATACAAAAAAATACTTGTTCAAAATGTTTTCACGACAGAGTGGAATAGTTCACTTTGGAAATATCCCCTTCATATATTGCTGTCCTGAAGACCGGAAGTAGTTTGTGCATTTTAGTTTCAAAGGTTGGGAGTCTAAAGTCCTTAGCTGATATGGATTACAAAATAATCAAGAAAAAAAACTAAATATCCAATTGATTAAATGTAATAATTAACTGACAGCTAATTGTCTTCCTAGTAGCGTAGTTAGTAGCATGCGCGCCGAGTAATCCGAGAAATGCTGGTTTGATTCCCCATCTATCGGATTTTAAAAATCTATAAATGCAGGACTGGATGCTTATTAGGTTAAGGTTGAGCCATTGACTGACAAACTATTCCCGTAAAAAATAATCTGTCAAGACGTCTTTACATTGTGGAGATTTATATACTCCATTTTCGGAGTGGATATATTCACACACATTATGCTTCAATTTGGAAGCGAAGATGGTATAAAAAATATATCATAGAAAACAATATGTCAAAATAAGTCTTCAGATTGCAGAGACCCACATGCTACATATTTGCGATGGACATGATAATATATATATACACAAATGAGTTTGAAAAAAACACACCCTTCAACGTCTGATGTCCGGTTTTTGTCTCAAAATGTCAATGTTACAGTTCAATGTTCACCAGTCCCTTAATAAAGAAATTTATTTTTCCACGCCGTTTGCCCACTGGTTGTATGATATATATTTTTTTGCTTATTTTGCTTATATATGTAGAGACGTGGAGTGAAATAGACGCTGTTTAGTATGCACCGCGCTATGTTGCGGGTATAAACACGTCGCTAGAGCTCTTCTCTCAATATGAGACCGCGACGGGGTGGGAATCCCAAAGCGGTTTTTGAAAAAATCGCAGACAGTATGATTGGCCCTCCGTGTGCATATATATGTATATTTGTATACATATATATCAAATGTAGAATAGGAAAAAAACACAACCCTTAGCTTTTAAAAATAGCTCTTTTACATGATAATAACGTGAACAACTTAATACACGTTCTAACAGTAGGAAGTGCCTGTTAATGCCGAAGATATGTCTAAATCTAGTTTTTGTGTTTAAAAAAAGGATGGCCTAAAAATGTTCAATTGTAAAAAGGACGTCTGCCATATCATTTTGTTCTTAAATAACATATTAAATAAATAAGATTGGGTAAATTACTCCCCGATAGCGTAGTTGGTAACGTGCGCGCCTAGCAATCCGGGAAATGAGGGCTCGATTCCATATCTATCGGATTTAAAAAATACGAAATTGTAAGGCTGGTATACTCCTATTTTGGAGTGGATAATCTCACACTGTTTAGATCCATATGCTCCATGTTGGGAGCGAACGTGGTATATAAAAAAAACAAAAGTAAAAAGGATGTCTAGCATATCATTTTTTTCTTCAATAACGTATTAAATAAATACAATTGTATTAATAAAACAGTTTTATTATTCATGCACTTCAAGGTGGTGTGTATTTAATATTTTGATTTTGACCCAAAATTATTTAATAAACTTTTGTGGCTCTTGAAAAAATCGTTCTGCGTGAGTTACTCCTTTCTGCCATTTTACAGTTGATTATAATGTGATGTTCAATAAATGATGGTATTTTATTTTTTAATTATGTCAAAGGAGAGTTAACGACATTTAATATTTTATTAATAAAATATTTACACTACTGATCAATTGATATTGCTATACTAAGTATGGTTTCTTGTTCCACCGATGGTAGTATATTATTATATTGGTACATAATCTGCAATTATTTTCCATATATTTTTAAAACAAAATAAATACTAGTTTTTCAATTTCCCTTTATATTTTGGCATAATAGTTTTAGTACACTTACATGTAGTATGATACTATAAAATACTGAATTACTCAGAAACAGTTTTAATCTGTTCGTTGAATTGCGACACATTAATATGTTTTATTTTATACTCAGTTAGAATTCACTTTAAAAGTAATTCTCAAGTATTATTTTATAAATATTTAACATACCCGTCACGAGAATAGACCTAAGGATCTTCACATTTTTTATTACCATAATTTATCATCATTTTAAATATCATTAAGCTGCTGTAGAATTCAAACTACCAACTTCCAGCATCAAAGTGCATGCACGTAACTATCGGCCACCGAAAGAGAACGATACTTATGAATATAACTATTTAAGTTGTCAAATGTCATAAATATATGAAGAAAATTGAGTCAAAACTATTTTTTGGATAAATATACGAGTGTTTGATATATTTAAATAGAGTTTGTATTGTACTATATAATGCGTAAGTAGAAATATTATAAATATTTATAAGCAAATTTAGTTTACTTGCTGTGAAAATTAGTATATATTTACGCGTTTAGAAATACCACTGTAGACATTATATGATGTGTTTATATCAACATCATATTTCTTGTACACATTATTATTATTGACTGAGTTTCTTAAGGGAAGAAACGACCCGCGGCAAGGGTTGGAGTTATAGCTGTCGTATTTTGCAGCGGGACAGGAAGAACACAATAAACAATCCGGTACCAGAATAAGTCTACCAGCCGAGATTAAGGGATGTATTTAATGCCGTTATGCAGGGCTGTCAAATAATGCTAACGGATTTGTTTTATTTACAATATTAATAAATTAAATAATCACAGATGTAGTTTAATTATAATTGCCTATTGCAAAAATAACTATGTTTATATATCAATCAATTCCTTCTGCCCGGTTATAGATAGTGATAGACCAGTGCTTAAATTTTGTTTTATTTCTCCAAATAATCCGGTTACAAAGCTTTTATAAAGTATGTATTGCAGATAAAAACCTCTATGATTTCAATTGTGTCATGACTGAGACATGGCTTTATCCAACTGCTTTAAATTTGGGCATAATTTCTCATTGTATCTTAAAACTGAGGATTTGAGAAACTGTATTTGGCGACGCATTTTTTTCGACTTATGCGTGGTCTTATTGATAACTCTGC
>JAGVSQ010014311.1:0-10667 GCA_022683975.1 Rhyacophila evoluta
AGTTTACCAGTTTTAAATAATTTAGAATTTAAAATCAATTTCCATCAAGCACCAGTCAAATCAGCCAGCAATCAGTCAAAAATATTAATTATATGTAGCTTTCAAATTTAAGAAAAAATATTTTTAAAACTACCAATCGTAATTTCAAAAGATGGTTCGTATGTAATCTACTATAAGTAACTTTTGATATGTACCATAAAATATAATGAAACTTCTAGCATTCAAACTTTGCGTAACTCGCCCGCCTCCGCCCCAAAGGGTATGTACGGCGTACGCGTACATATCCAAGACGATTATGAACATATCTCTTTATAACGTTCCAAGAAAAACCTCTCCTGACTGACCTCACGTTTTCCACCGCTAGCCCAAACTATAACTATGAATATTTCACATTATTTCTATCGGAGAGCATAATAATTTACGATGAAATAGTCGAAATTTACATGCGAATACTTTGAGCCAGCAACCTATTCGCTTTGGAAAAAAACTTTGGGTAGATCTACTTTACGAAAGCTACCCTATAATACGTGTTTTCAATAACAGTCTTCACGTTTGGCATGTTATGCTCTGGAGTATTTTTAATTGGAATCTCGTCACATTATCGCAGGTTCACCGGAGTGTTACTTAGGATTTAAAAACAAGCAAGAATTTATACACGTATAATCATTATGGTAAAAAAATGTAAGATATTAATACCTACACAATATAGATTTACATGAATTAATAAACTAAATAGAGTATCCTACGTTTCAATCATCCAGTTCACCAATCATACAATCAATTCACTCATCCAGTCTACCGCCAAAATAATATAATATAATGTTCGATAAATTACAATGATAATTGTACACAATTAAAGATATTAACAGGGTATAATAAGTTAGGATAGGAATCACGCACACTCTAGCCAACCAAGATCTTGGGAAGCTGCTCCTGGGACACTTCTGGCACTTATGAAGAGCGCCTCACGTTCGTTACGTCACGGTATACGCCCGCATAATGGTTGTAGAGACGTAGCGGGTGGTGGAGGGGAAAGCAAGGTGAACAGAAGTTGGTGAGTGCAGAAGTTTTAGTACCGGAGATTGCATGTTCAAATACGGTAGCAACGCATTTTTTTATAATCTTAAAAATAACGCACATAAAGTCCAATGAATCGAACAATTGACCAACAACTGATACTAGTGATGAAAAAATATGTCTCCATAATATTTGATAACTATACACTGTAGATAACTAAGTATTTTTTTTAATTATTCATTTCCCTGCCGTTAAGTATATTGATTATTACTAAGTATAATGTAATAAAAATACAAGTAAATGAATATAAACATATTTTTTTATTCGTGGTATAAATATTTAAAAATATAACTTTTCTTCAAAGGTGTTTGATGTTTATATTTTGGGAGCAAACTGTGTGCTATATAAAATTATCACGCCTTTAAAGGAGATTCTTAATCACGAAGTTGAGTTTCAAAGTTAAAATCATATCTGGAGCTTATGGGTGTTTTTATTTACTCGTCATGTTCAGGATTAAGAGGGTTTTATTACATATTCATAAAGCGTTTTCCTCCCGAGATACGCGCTGGGAATTATTCAGTTCTTTGAAACACCGCGCCAAAATGACTTTTTGAATATACTTCAAAAATACATCATGGCCTTACTATTTATTAGTCAATACAGGTAATAAATATAATTATTTGAAGCTTTAAAATACTGAAATGAAATTATTATCAAGAAGTGAGCAAGTGACGGTGCTGACTTCGTATTCCGGCATGACAAAAATCGGATATGTCAATTAATCACAGAAATAACAGCTTGAAAGACATTTCCAGGAATTCGTATGTCCAAATATGTGCGTCTCGTAATAAGCTTTTTTTCACATATCGACTGCAAAAAGAAAAATGATCTAACCTTCAGGCTTTTTAAATAGCTTTTTCTCGATAATCACAACGTATACAACTAAATACATGTTCTATCAAAAAGGTGTAAACCTCAAATGCCGAAATAGTATCTAAATGTATTAACTTTGAAAAAATAATGGCCTGTGAAGGCTAGTTAAAACGACTTCTAACCTATCAATTGTATTGTTTTTTCTTAAACAGCTTATTAAATTAATCCCAGATTGGATAAATAAAACACCAAGTTTACTCTTAAGTTATATCTATTTGATATTTTGACTTTGGCCCAAAATCTTTAACTATACGTTTTGTGTGTGTCCTGTCAAATATTGTGAGCACCTCACACGTGGTTACGTCCCTTTTCCTTTCTACAGTCGATATGATACATTTAGGATCAATTTATTTAATAATTGAATTATTGAATTCTAACGCAATTGTAGTAAAGATTAATATAAGTTGATATTAAACAAATTAAAAACTGTGTTTGACCTCGTATCTAATAATCTATAGAGTATTTCAATCATATATGTTAATATTACGTCACTGATGGGACCATAATTAGTGTACAAGTGAAGTCACTCTGTAGGACTATCTGCGATTCAGTTAGCCACAGTTGATAAGGAAATTTCAATAATTTGGTTACTATACTCTATATCGTAACTCGTACGAATGTTTATCACACGCTAAAGGCTTAAGCCATATCATAACTGTGTCATAGGGAATATTAGAAGTCTAAATCATTTTTTCCAATGTTAAAATATCACTATGACATACATTCTAGATGATTTATGATATAAAAATTCGAAATTATAACAAATAAAATCGACTGTTTTTATTAATATAATAATAATACGTTACAATTTTTTTGGATTCAAATAAAAACAATACTTCAGTACGTTATTATTTTTTTTTTTTTTACTTTGTGTACAAATTGATTTTGATAACACGTGCGCTAATGGCGATAAAATTATCAGATGGACAGATATTGATGTATATTAAAGTGAGTTGAATTTTTAATACACTTGATTTATTTTATAGAGATTGTATTCATAATTCTACAAAAGATTCGCAAAAATAAAAATGTCACTTTTTGCCATATCCGCTGCCTATGCGAACCATATGGCCATCATATGACACCTCCAGGATGCCCTGTCACTCGCCAGCCGCCTCGCATCTCCCAGGTCATACCAGCACGATTCAGTTCCGTCCTAGATTACATCCTGTGGATAATACCCAACGGTCTTCTAGGTCAAGACAAGCAGGAGCGAGACTCTCCGGAGGCATCCGCAGTATATGACCCAGCAAATTGCAGCGGCGCTGCATGACTTTTAATGTGACAGAGGATTGTGCCATCCACTCCCTTATCAACGAGTTCCTTACAAAGTCAGTCCACTTCACCCCAAGTATCCGACGCATGTATTTGTTCACAAAGCACAATATACGATTCTTCTGAGCTTTTTTAAGACAAAAAATATACTTCTTATCCGTAAAAGACAGTAGAATATTGAATAGCATTAAACACTTTAACAAATTAAAAAAAACTTAACATCAAAAAGGAAATTTGCATGAAATTTTTTTTTAATAACTCAATGAAAAATGTTTTCTTCGTTTTATAATTAATCGACAATGTGCAAGTTAAATGAAAAGTCTTAAAATATTTTACTATCGAATAAATCATAGAACACTAATGTTTACGGAGCGCTATATATTTATTTGTAACAGGACAGGTGTACTCTTATTGATTCCAAATCTATTTTCACTTTAAGCAAAATCGAAATCTCTGATTGATAATATAAATGTAACATATTGAAAACCATTTATATTGTAATAATATTACATGAGAAGATTCGGAATATTACTATAAAAACTAAACCCACAATTTAAACAATACGATTTCCAGCTTAGAATATAAACGCCTTAGTTCGAATTCAGTAAATAAACTAAGTAATATTGGACGAAGACAATCCCAACCCTTGAAATGAAATCATAACTCTAGGGTAGGTGGTATTTACGAGGGCAGTAAAATTTTGATTAGTACAAGTTCGAGTTATGCGGTTCCTTTAAAATTAGGCGTCTCATTCAAGTGGGGTGGCTGCTAGGTCATATAGAATAAAATTATTGGGGCGGTATTCTCAGATAAGTGGTAAACTTTGCGCGACGCAGGGTCATCACAATATGTATTATCCTTTTTTAATGATGATAACGAAAACTGGTTACGAAGCAATACTATTAATAACCATACACTGCATTTAATATTTAGCTATGGACATCACAATGAGCATTAGGATGAATGAATAGATTCAAAATCAAACTACATAAATAATAATCATTTATTTTATAGGATGTATGATATAATAAATGTATCTTCGCTAGCGTAGTTGCTATCGTGTTCGCGGGTTCGATTCCCCATCTGTCGGATTTGAAAAATCAGAAAATGCTGGAAGCCCAATCTCGTGAAAATGATCTGTCAAGTCTCATATTGCGGAGATCCATATACTCCTTTTTCGAAGTGGATATACTCATACTGTGTATCGATATGCTCCACGTTGCGAGCGAACATGTTATGAAAAATAATACAATATGTACTTAAATTCCCGATTACAAAATAAAAGAAAGGAAAATTTGTCGAAATCATCCATTTATCATAAATTCACTTTATAAATATTCATGTTTTTTGTTTTCATTTGATATGGTAAATATTGTTTTTTGAAATCAATACCCCGAGAGTAATCGTTTTGCGCATTTATAGTCGTACGAGTATAAATAAATTGAGCCAAATATATATGATGAATATAATACATTACATCGATTGGTTACATCACAATTTACCATTTTTACTATTCTGTAGAGGTTTTTTCTGTTAGGAACAATTTGTTCAGCTTGTCAAAATGTAAAGCGTAAATCTAATGCAAATCATAAAATAAAAAGTGATACATATTAAAAATACACATGAACATAAAATTTATTAGTTTTCTTACGAACAAAGAAATAAAACATTCACGATTAGTGCGTTTTATACAATATAAAATTAAAAACTTTAAGTACACGCCCAGTATTGTGCACATTGGTTATTAAAAATAGCTTGATTTATATCTATGCAAAACTTTATCATATGACACAAGACTATATAAGAGACAAGGATATATTTCGTAATGTTAAAATTGTGAAGAATCTCGTAAAAAAATATTGTGGCTATCTATCAAAAGATGAACTCTTTTCGGGGACCATGGTTAGATTACACTTAAAGTGTGCAAAAATGAAAATTTCTGCCGTCCCAGTGATGCATATAATCCATGTATTTACGTGATAAAAAAAACCTTCACAATTGCCATCCGACAAAAGAGCTTTTTTTAATATAAAGTTTCATTTTCTACGAGACGTTAAAGTAAAATTAATATTATAATTAATAAAATGTGTTATATTCGTTGTGTAAGCATTTTTGAAACCCTATTCATTCGTGTTATTTTTAGCCGAATCCGAGGAAATTGTAAAAGCGAACCTAAAGTCCAGCCTTGGCCGTATTTCGAACGAGTTGACAAAAATCTGAAAAATCACAAAAATAACCATATAACCGGGCATTAAAAGTTTAGAACGAAAAGCTCAGTTTAATTTGTCACCTTAAAATACCGACCGCAGTCACGCACCTACGATTAAGTTTTATAAATAACGAAAACATAAAATTAGGCGAGCTGAATAGAAACTTTCTGACGTTTACTTCCTGGCCCTGATGTAATTAATTGTCGTCATAGTTATGCAAATTTGCGTATGGCGGTGTGATAATACAATATGATAGTTTTTAGTGCAAATTGAACGCTTATTTGTTACACGAGTATGGCTGTAATTTAACCATTTTTGATTTATTTATTAATATGTATTTTGATCAGAAACATTCTTTACCGTTAAATCCTAACCACTCTGTAATTCATCTCCGAGACAATTCATAGCATCAATAGAAATAAGCCTTTAGCACATTATGAAAAATAAATTTACAGTCAAATATAATTTTACAGCATCAAGTACGTATGTATACGAATACATTGATTCAATTTACAAGCTGCTGGTCTGCTGTCTCAAGTATTGACCCAATCGACCCTCACTCACTTGACTAGCCAGCTGAAGTTAAAAGACCAATATCCGTGAATCTTTCCAAAGTGTTTCTTGCAACATATTGAAATCAGTTATATGCGTTAAAAATTATTGTGGATAAATCCTTCAGCTCTCACACCGATGTGAATATTAGGAGTATTTAATATCAAGAGAAACAAAATGTACTTCTTTGTTAGATAACTTGATTTCCCAAATAAATAATAAATGTAAACTTCGTTATGAAACTAAATATTCAGTCAGATTTAAAAAAATCAAAAATGCAGAACTGGATGCCCATCGGGTTAACAATTATTCTGACAAACAATTCTCGTCAATAATGTCTTCACATTGAGGAGATAAATATACACCACTTTCGAAGTGGATATCTTGACAGAGCAGACAGCATGGTATGAAAAAATATTCCGACACAAAATAAAAAAGCTAATAATGAAATATGTACTAGCAGAGTTCCAACAAGTAAAATCTCACTCAATTGGTTCTGTTTAAAATTTCTATATTTTTTACAGCGACAGATACATTGCCAATGTATATTCGTACAGCATAACACCAATAAAATGCATTTTTTTAAATTCCATCTTCGGAAAACGTTTTTCGATAAATGCATCGCCGACTCCCGATAAATAAAAACGACCCCATAAACATTCTACCGCCGACTAACTGCACCACAGGTCGCTTATACGCCATTAAAGAAAATAAAAAGGAAAAAAAATGACATCGGCAGTATTTATTCCCGAAGAGGGCAAACACGCCAGGGATGCACCTGTGAGCGGCCCCATCTCTCGGGGCGCACCCACCGCCCACCCTCGATCGCAAGAGCCCTGCCATTACCTTCCGCCGGCGCTGCTTCAACAGCCAACCAGCGATCTGCAAAGTTTCTCTCCGCTAACTTGGCTTATGTTGTAATTATGTTTGTCATATTTATTGCTCAAGTATTTCACTTTATTGAGCAATTTTCCTGACCGGTAAACTGAAAGCTCTACTAAAATCACATACAATGTGTAATAAACTTAATAGAATATTGTACTACGCTATATCGCTTCAGACAAACTATGCGTACACAAAGGGGTCATCAAAAACACTAAAATATCATAAACTTTAAATACTAAAAAAATAAGAATAAATATTTTTCTGACAAAGTATGTGGGTTTTCATTCTTACTCCACAATCAAAGTATCTATCGACAAAACCAATTGACATAAATTATCGTTTAATTTGTATTGGCTACCGATTGTCACATATAGTTTTCCCAGATGTTATACTAATTTTATAATATTTTTTTATTTTATATTTAAAAATACGTGATGTTCACGTTTACCATTCGAAATTTCCTATTATACCCAAGTTAGGAGTGATAGGAATGAATGCTAGAGTGACCACTTTTCCAAGTGGTGTTTATACGCATTTTCACTTAAATATCGAGCTGAAAAAGGCTTCATAACTACTGCGGAGACAGCCTGATTTATCTTTATATTAAATATTAATTTTCACGAGAATACTTGTTGATATCAACATAAATGTGACTATATTTTAAAATATTCTTTTTCTTATACCATGTTCGGTTCCAAAATGGACGTATGAATCCATATAGTGTGAAATATCTATATACAGTTGATTATGTATGGATCTCCACAATTTGAAGACATCTTAACAAATTATTTTTCACGAGAATTGTTTATCAGATAATTTCTCAACCTAATGGGCATCCAGTCCTGCATTTTTGAATTTTAAAAATTCGACAAATGTGGAAATCGAGCCCGCATTCCCTGGATTGCTAGGTATTCACGCTAACCTCTACGCTACCGGGGAGATAAAATCTATTAGTAAAGTAAAATGAACAAATTGCCTTTATAGAAAGTTGCACAGAATTAAAAATGTATTTTTTATTTAATGTAAATTACTATACCATCAGCGGATTAGTTTGTTAGGTTAGGTTAGGTGAGGTTAGGTGGGGTCAGGTGAGGTTAGGTTAGGTTAGGTTAGGTTAGATTAAGTCAGGTCGGGTTAAGTTAGGTTAGTAGTAATGGTTATATAGTAATGTTATAAAATGAGAAATAATAACATAAAAGTAAATATTTAAAAACTTGTTAAAATAAATGTTGAGAGGTAAATGCAGGTCCCGGGGAATTTTCCCGGCAATTTGAAAGGCGCGGGAAGGAAGGAAGGTTTACGACGTTCCGAGAGAGACGCGAGACGTCTTTTCTTTTCGCGAGGACGCCCCGCCGGATGGCGTCTGCAGCGTCGCGACGGCATGAAGAAATCCAGCGACACGTTTTTTCTTCACCGCGGCGGCCTTTTGTGAGGTAAATTTGCATATGATTATTTTCTGCGCAGCGGAATTTACTCGACACACGCCGAGTCGTGCGTCGGCTGTCTTGATCGCATTTTCGCGCGACGACTGCATAATTTGTCGCTGACGGATTGTTCCTGTCTTACGCGGCAAAGTGGTATTTTTTTACAAATGGTAACACTGGAAATTCGTGTTTTTCGTTGCGGGTAATAGAAAATTTTACGGTAATTTTGTTCACGAAATGTAATCTTCGGCATTATTGTACAAACGCATCATCCTCATTCTTCGATAATAAATTATTGAACTGCTTAAAAACTGATTTAAAAAAAAAGAAAAATTCACAAGACTAAAAAAAAACATGCAATATATATAAATTATAATCCACCACTAAATCTTGTCAGATGCTAAAACAAATAATAGCTTGCGTTAATATTTTAGTCATTAGTCATCTAATGTATCACATTAAGGTTATGAATATAATCAATTCTTTCATTAGTGAGTTATTTTTTTATGTACAAACGTTTCAAACACTTAAATATTTCACTGCTATCAATTCAACTAATACCATGGAATCAATCAAATTAGATATCTCGATTCGTAAGCAATGCTCTTCTTTTTCCAAGCAACGAATAAAATCAACTGAAAAGTTATTCCAAATTGGCAATAATATGTATAACATTACGACATGTGGCCGCTTCCATTTTGGAATTAAACTAGCGCTTGAGAATAAATTTTAGCCCATATGACTAATTTATGTGATACGTTATGTGTTTTTGTGAACAGAAATACAAACAATATTTCGTTTTTTCAGAAATATTAATAATTTAAAAAAAAGAGCATAAGGGAATTTTTCAATGCTGAAGTAAACTTTTTTTCGAAATTTTGACGTATTTTTTGGTAACCTAAAAATGTATGATATAATTGTGATGTCTTCGAAATATTATTGATGGAGCTGTCTAATAATAACATTTTTATATAAAATTAAATAATGGTTTTGAAAAAAAGGCAAGGCGCGCGGACGCACATGTGCGGCCATACTCTTGAGAGGGTTAATTACATAATGATTTTTTTACTATGCCCGCTTCGAAAGTGAAGCATATGGATACCTCTACAATGCAAAAATTACCTCTCCAGAAATGGCGTGTATACGGATCTCTACATTGTAAAAACTTATTTTTACAATTTTTCAAATTGGTTGTAAGCCATTTGCATAACCTATTCCTAATCTTTTGGATTTTTAAAAATCCAGTAGCTGTGGGAATTAAGCCTGCAGCTCCCTAACTTCATTCGTAGAACTATATTTTATAATAGTTGTGTACTAACATTAATAAATAATTAAAACTATCGAATGATGACTCGGCGTAATTTTAGATAGGTATTCTACCGGCTAATTAGAATTAATAACGTAACCGAAATAGCTATCGATAAAAATAATAAATTTGTGATATTATAATTTATTGTACAACCACCAAAAATGTTAAATGCTTTTTATTTCAATATTTTGAGTAAATATATTTTTTTTATTTAATGATTTTAAGCTGTCGTAATTTGCGACCTGATTTTCATATTCAGTGTATCAACCGACTTATAAAATATACAAGACTTATTCTAATGTCATCGACATGAAAACGGTGAAATAATACCAATATAGTTATTACGCAATTACAAAACAATCCACCATTAAGTTAGAAAAGTAATGATAGGTAGAAACAGGTTCATGAAAAATACTTTCGCCTATTAAATTTCAATAAAAGTAAAAAAACAGAAAAATATTACGCACCTTGTTAATAGTTATATATATTTTTTGTTTCTGATTTGTGAGAAGTTTTTTATATCTAAAAAGTAATTAAAACCATTTGTCAGTTTCAATCAGTAGGCAGAAGTAATACGTAGATATTTCGAAACATTATAAATATCCATCAGTCGAGAGAAGCGTTTTCACCAGACAGTAATTCTTTTAAACGTTATTTAATCGTTTGCCGAATGGGTCGATCGAGGGGTAGGTGTAAATGGCTGTCTCTCGCGAATAATGGAGAAACGCCCACGCGAATTCTCAACCAAACAATGTAGACTCCTCATAGGCTTCCGATACTCACAATCCTGTTGTATCCTTCTAAAAAATTCTTGGCTCAACCTGCTTCATATTATATTATACACTTTGATGCTCCTGTTATTATACATAATAAAATTTACTGGCATTAGTGATTAATTACAAATTAACATTCTCACTAACCTAAAAACATACGGAAGAAATTTTCATATAAGTATGATTTCACTTTAAACACTTAGCCTGCGGGAACCGTAATATTACGTTGTTGCGTACTCCAGCGGTTATCTGCCAGACTCGGAACGTTCCGTGCCTCATATTTCAAATA
>JAGVSQ010014312.1:0-10667 GCA_022683975.1 Rhyacophila evoluta
TATCAATAAGACCACGCATAAGTCGAAAAAAATGCGTCGCCAAATACATATCCCTAGCTACAGCTATTATTACAGCTAGTATAGAGTGATGACCTTCTCGCTTAGATACTATTAACCATTTAAATGCTAACGTCACGTATCATGACACTCATTTTTAACAGTTGTCTTTTCATTCTTTGATAAACAAAAATTAATAGATTTTAATGTTATATCTCCTTGATAGTTTCTCTATTTATATTTTATGTAAATCTAGCAAGATAAAATAATTATATAATCCAATTTTAATTATTTCGTGGGTAACATAATGAATTCAAAGTTGTGTTGTCACATTCTCCGCTGGAAAGTGATTCGTTCGATTTAAAACCGAATGGTATCAGATACTTGATAAGATAATTAATTCTATACGCCTCTTACTTCAATCAAAAAATTTAATATTACCATACTCAGGAGTGGATTTTCATTTAAAGTAATACATTATTTATTTTGATTTCTAAATAGATCGTAGTCATTTAGTATAGTTACGCTTATTAAAGTAGCTTTTGTCAATTTATACTTGTGCAAAAATAAAATATAATGAAGGACAAGAAACGTTCATATTACATAATGAAATCAACAATAAACCTTGAAAAGTGATTTGAAAATAAAAATAAGCTAAAATAACAATTCCGAAGCGGTGTAGAATGGATATAAGATGGCGACATGTACGCCGATTTGACAGTTAATTTTTGGTTTAAGGTCAGGCTACTTAAATGCATTCATTGTAAGCGTATAAAGCATTCATAATGCATAGGACAGTGACGTAGTTAGTGTGGAGCAGTTGTTCCAGGCGCGCGTATCATGGTTGCGCAAAATTACTTGGCGAGAGCTAAAAAAATAACGGAATTAATCGGTTTAATACATCGGAAGTCATAGACCATAGTCTTGAATCATCATTGCTATTGCTAAAGAATTATCAGCAAGGCGCCGTCCACAGAAACGTATAGATTAAGAAATAGTATCCAGTAAGTCCGGCAAAGAAAGAGATACCACCCAAAGAATTTATCTTTTGGGATTTGTGAGTGCCTTTTGGTTTTGGGAAGTTGTTCCTGCAAGCAAGCGTCTCAGATTCAATACGCCACTTGCATAATGGGTATGGAAGTATGGCGGACGGTGGAGGGGAAAGCTCGGGCCTCCGGGTACAGACTCTCATATATTATACGAATTACGTACTTGAGTTGTAGACTCCAAGACTATCAGTGCCCCAATTGCTACCAGTTAGGTGACATGTCGTCACCTTTAGATTTTGAAAGTCTGTGATTTATCTGTCGTGGGTTTATTCATCGGTAATTTGGCCCAACTAACATAACTGTCCAGATAAATATCAAACTCTTTGAAATAATTTAACTGTATTATTTCCCATGTAGTTTTTGGTGTCATTTTACGAGAACACATTAAATGACAAGAAAACAATTTGGAAGCAGTTCATCTCTGTTTCTTCAGTCACTAATTTACATTGGTAACAGTGACCGTAATATTATTCCAAATCTACACAATGGAGTCTCTACATAACATTTTTTATCACGATTTTATCTGGCACGCAATCTCAAATGCAATGCACTTTCTTCGCAAACGTCACGTTGCTTATCAATTAATTTATTGTCTATTCTTTTGAGCGTATTTGTGTGCTTTTTACGACAATTCTAGTAAAATGCTCACGAATGTAATAATGTCCACATTCATTGATTGTTGTTAAGAGTATTTCCCGAATCGCAGTCTGATCTCAATCGTGATGTCAACGTATCGTGTAATATATTCCTAATGTTGTATTTTTGGACTTCATTAAGAGTTACATTTGAATTTAATTACCATAGAAATCTTATCTCAAGCAATACTTTTTATTTTTAACATGTTAACTGCGGATTAAAAGCCGTGTTTATCACAACCACGCTGAGAACCAAACAAATTAATCGATATCTTTCAATCGCATACTTAATACAGAGGGCTACACACGTTCATGTAAACATGTGCATTGTTGCATGAATGATCATAAAAATACGGTGAAAATTTGTTAAAGAATTTACCATATTATAACACTGTTATTTCATTGTTTACGTTTTACAAAACTCACAAGAAGAGCGATAAAGTAAAAAAAAAAGATTTTGAAATCAGTTCAGAGTTGAGTCTCTCTAACATTAATTAGAATTAGTAATTATCGATTGAATACATTTTGCTACTATTTTCATATCGTTTAATGTTTTACTACCAACATTTTTTAAACAATTAAATTGTATGTACCACTGTTTTAATTTCATTTTGTAATATAAACTATTAACTTTCAAAATTCACAGTGCATTTTGTTGGTCAAATCGAGCATGTTAATATTAAGCAAAAATAATAATTGAAGCATCCCATACCAATGAATGGATTATTTTCTATTTTATTTTACGTCGGTAGATGGCCGGTATTATAGTGTATATCAAATTTATGAAGGATTACTTAAATTAGTAGATGTTCCGTTATCAGGAAAAAAATGGTTAGACACAAATGATTGTGTATATAAGATTAAAAGTAAAAGAATGGTTTGGTTGGTATTTTTTAAAGTTACCGGTAACTTAACTAGATGACGGAATGCACTGGGTATATTCACCATACTGCTGTCATTTCGGTATGATCTCGACAAATACTTTATCAGCAAAATACATATTAATGGGACAGATTGTAAGTGAAATAACGACACGGTTTTTAACCTCTTTTCCATACATTTTATTTTAGATATTTTTTATTTTCGTCGTTTAAGATATTCGATTTTATTAATGTCCTCTTTGAGAAAGTCCGGAAGATATGGATCTCAACAGTGCAAATATAGCTACTTCAGAAATGGAAAATATGAAATTTGTGAAGACTTATTTTGACAGATTTTTACGAGGTTTTTTTGTGCCAATTGCTCAACTTATTGGGAAGCCAGTCCTGCATCTGTAATTTAAAAAAATCTTGCAAATGTGGAATTAGGATTCGAAAAACTTTGGCGCCGAAGCACGCATGCTAACCACTCGACTACCTAGGAGACAATACTTACTTATAAAATATATAAATATTAATTTTAAAACATTCAACAAACCAGATACCAATAAATATACCAGCTATATATATGAAACTATTTGATCCAATAGCACAGCTCAATGACAAAGAAATCCATTTAATAGTAAATAATAATATAACATTATACACGTGAACTTATAACGAAATAAATATTAAAAGTATGCATGTTTAGTCTCAAATATTATTTATTTATTATTATAATTATTAATATGTATATTATTGTTAAACTAGTAATATTGATTAAAAATAAAATTTCAATTGTATAATCAAATACCTAATAATTGTATTTATATGTTTCCAGGCATTCTCGCGCTGCTTCTCTTCGCTGATCTTCCTAACAATTACTCTATCGCACTGGCCATCTGCATCGGGCCATGGCCGCCTCATCGAGCCTCCGAGTCGCGCCTCAGCATGGCGGTACGGATTCGCAACTCCACACAACTACAATGACCACGAACTATACTGTGGAGGATTCTCCAGACAGTGGGCCAAGAACGGCGGCAACTGTGGTATTTGCGGCGACGCTTGGGATCAGAAGACTCCCAGACCTCACGAATACGGAGGAAGATTTGGACTCGGCGTGACTGTCAGAAAATATCTGATCAATTCTGTGATAACTCTTCGCGTTGAACTGACAGCTAACCATAATGGGTATTTCGAATTTAGGTTATGTCCGGAAAATGAGAATACGACGCAAGAATGTTTAGATAAGTATGTGCTGGAAGCATACAACAGTCCTGATGCGCAAGAAGGCCAGACTGTCACAAAGTATTATCCAAAAGATGGAAACAGAATTTACGAAATGCAGTATAAATTACCAAAAGATTTGACATGCGAACATTGTTTGATTCAATGGAGATATATTGCTGGTAATAATTGGGGAACTTGTGAAGATGGAACGGGCGCCGTCGGTTGTGGACACCAGGAAGAATTTAGAGCGTGTTCGGACGTTGCCATAGGTCTCACCGGAGAATCTGTTATACCGACAATACCTTCAACACTCAAACCTCGTCCTCCATACGTCATGCCTACCAGAAAAACGACAACATACAAATCTACAACAAGCGATACTACAGAATCCTCAGGAGTATCTACAGAATCGCCGATCGAACAAGACAGCCAGTCCAGTTTGGTCGGATTCCTCATCGCTATTCTTACACTTGTCGTTGTATTGGTGCTTATGTCTCTCTTCTATCTTTACTACTACCGTGGTGGACATCGCATTAAGAACCTCCTGATGAAGAGGGCAAAGAATCCGAAACCAGCTGAGGCTCCTGTCAGGCCACCTAGATTGAAGAAGAGCGCTTCTACCGTCGGCGACACCATCCTAACCCTTGCTCCAAAGACTGACATAGACAATAATATCGAGCCTGGATTTGAGAACATCAAATTAAATGACCACAGGATATAATCACGGGACTGATTAATCATGAGTTTAATGTCAAAAGGATTTTATAAATCCCTGTGAAATATTTTTAAAATTGATAAATTTATAAGTGTGTTTTGAATTCAGTTTTAAGCAAACTTCGTAATTAATATCTTTTAAAATCCTAGTGTAAAATAGTAATATTAGTTTTGAGATTATTTCTAAAACTTTAATATATAGCAGCCAGAGAAATGAAAAAAACTAAAATGCAATAACCAACATAGGTTTTAAAAAAAATTCTTCATCTTTTCAAATTATTTTGCAAAGTCTTTTTCAAACGTCTTTTTGGAGATTGACACATTCATTATTGAGATTCCAACGTTCTTTGGTCTCTGAATCATGTATTTTTATCATATTTACTCCGTAAGTGGATTATAGGGATGTCCGCAATGTGAAGACATATTATTTTTCACTAGAATTGGTTATCAGACAATTGCTCAATCCAATGGACATCCCTTCCTGCGTTTTTGCATTTTTAATAATCCGACAGATGTGGGAATCGAACCCGTATTCCCCGGTTGCAAGGCCTGCACGTTGTCCTTTAGGCCAGTGCTCCGTAACCTTTTTCTATCACGACACACTTGACGTTTTTTTTCAAAATTTCGCGGCACACTATAAGAAATAAAATGAAAGAAATACCGCCATCGGCTATGACCTGGTAGCGGTGTTTCAAAACCTCTAGGAATTCTTTGTGGCGTGAGGCATAGCTATCATTATGTAACATTTGGTAAATGTTAACTGAGTTAAGAGAGTTTTTCATCTTCTTTTAAATTTGTATCATTTAGTATACAAGGAATTGCTTTGCCATGAGCAATATTTATGTATTATACAGAAATACCAGTTGGCAATCAACATCTGGATTATCTAGGATATTATCGATATTGTACAGATGGATTCAAAGAGTGATAGTTGGCGGGAGACAACTCTAGAGACGGTTTCCTGAAAGATGATTTTTCAACGGTTCATATTTTTCAATAAATTGTACCATATTTTAAAGAGGTTTGAAATTTTCCATCTTTTAATTAAATATATATAATTTCATGTAACTAGAATTGCGTAAAGTTAAAAATTATTTTAATTATTGCGTTTCAATTTTTTTTTCTATCGCTGGCACTACCTTTACACTGCATGGTTATAAATAATCGTGTCCTTGTATAAAAATATATTATATTATATATCCCAGTGTTCAAGCATCATTGCATAATATGTCCCGATGTTTTTTTTTTTGCAATATGACAGTTCATGTATACATAGTATACCAACGAAATCAATATACAAAAAAAATTAGTTTGTTGGAGTTCATAGAATTCTATTTTTAAATATATCATAGACGATTTTTATATCCCGTATAAGCTAATAAACTTCCATGTTCGTTTTTTTTTAATTATTAAAAAGCTGTTAACATATGAATGTTTACTGCCGACTGATGGAACTTGAAACTTATTTTAATTACTCGAAACTATTTGAAAAATTGTTAAATTCCAAGAAGAAATTATCATTTGTAAACTTCCCACTATATTCTGGTGATGTATACATACTCGAAATTATTTATGTAACAACACGAATGAACTTTGCGTCTTATTTTTTATCAGATTATAAATTTAGTTGCGTATTTTTCATATGTGGCGTGATGTCACAAGGTGAATGTCAGGTCGCAAATTACAATCTCTATGGAATTTTTCTTTTTTTAAATAGTTTTCAGCTGTTAATAATAATTATTTGTAGCAACCAAATGTTTAGATGATTGCATTTCATAACTATATTTCATCTAAATGTCACTCTATCTATTTTTGATGGTGTATTTTTTTATTTTATTGCTAAGAACTGATAATATCTAATTGAATTGTTAATTATTAATGTATATAAACATAAATTGATTTAAACATATGCACTAGAGGGATGGTATATAAATAAATATTAAGAAGGGTCTGTTCTAAAATAAAAAAAAGAAATTAACTGTTGGTATTAGAATAATCGAAATGAAATACAGAGTGGCCCAACTGAAACTAAAATATAGATAACTTTTTCAATTATTATTATTTTATAAAATATAATTCGTGGATTTGACAGTTTGAAATTCTTCTGGTCTTGTATTGTGCTGTTTCTTCTCTTCATAAAAAATGCGTTTGGTAAACCTACTTTTATACGAGTATAACAGACTTTCGACTTTAACATACATCCCATCAACAGCATTCGTCCGCTATATGGAGATTCTACTATACAAATAGACGGATTATTTTTAAAAGTCAGTTGGGCTACCTGTATTCATTGTTCAACAATCAAATTTTGTAACCGATTTGGTAAATTATTTTCTTGAATCACGGAGAAATCTAATTTAATTCACATTTTAATAAACCGAATTAAAAACGTTGTTAAACGAGGTGTACACTCGTTTTAATATTATATTAGTAATTATAATACTTGAAAAATAAAATATTATATATCTAATTATACACTACATTCGTATTTCATATTAATATTCTTTCCGTTGTAATATAAAATATAATATTAAATTCAGTTTACAATGATTTCTTTTAAAATAATTATATACGAAAAACTATTCACATGATTATATATATTCAGCCGTATACATTCCGAATGTGAAACATACAGATCTTCTTAAAGTGGAAAATTAATTATCTCGACAATTTGATTATCGACCAATCGTGTTGACTGTTATCAAACGATGTTAAGTCCACTAAATGTCAACATGAGAAAAATGTAGTTTTATCGAATGTTGTAAAATAAGTGCAAGATTTGAGATTGCAGCATTTAAAAAAATATTTCCAATTTGGACTTGAGTAAATTTAGCAATATAAAGCTGGACTTAAATCAGTTTGAAAAATATTGTGGTGTTTATAGGCGATTTAAATATGTTTATAAATATTTATGCAGATTTGTATACTCTATTAAACGAATATAAAATGTATTTTTTTTCATTGTGTGTATTTAACGTCGTTCGATTCAATCAACAAATCCAGACCTAAATACGTGTATTCTATATTTCATGTCTACCTCCACTTCATCTCCGCCCTAGGCACGTGGAACATATGGATATCCACAAGACTTACTTAATAGATTGACAGATCTTTCACTAAGATTGTTCAGCCAATCGCTCAACTCAGTGTGCATCCAGTTTCGTATTTCATTTTACTTTTTATGCAGCTACGCAATTTTAACACGAGACCTTCGGTGAGTGATAAGCGTACTGCTTATCAACTTGACCACCGAGTAATTCTTTGATTTTAAAGTATTTTTATTAAATGCTAATATATACATATATGTATTAGTTTATTGCTTTCATGTATTATTTTCAAAATATGTTTAAATTTGTAAATAAAAAATGGCGTATATTTAAGATGTTGCTTGCCAGAAAAAATTAAAATACTAAAAATTAGTATACAACGTATATTTTCAGTTTTTCTAATTCATACAATTCAATAATAAAAAAATATATTTTATGAATCCTTTAAATACGGTTTATAAATTTTATGAATAACATTATTTGAAAATGTGAAATATAACTGACCATAGATATATAAGTAATAAAAAAATGATTAGTTCACTCTCCCACTGTGAATTCAAACAACCAGTAAATGATTCGTTCTTTTGCATGTATCTCATCACTATTAAAATTTATAGACAATAAGTATTTTGGCATACTTAATGATTAACTGTAAAAAAATAACCGATATCCATACGAATCAACGTAACATTAATTGGAACCTTAACAGTGATAATATGTTCATAGTGCAGGAGCGCTTCTAGATGACGTATTTTTTCATTTTTTAAATTGACTTTAATCCTCCGCCAAACAAAACGACTCGTTCAGTACATTTTTATGGTTTCATCTCTTGTTCATCAAACATTATGTACAACATGTCGCACTCCTAGAATTATACTGTCCTAGGTTTGAATTTGGCTGTTATGAAAGCAGATACACTATAATACATGTTTTCTCTATTCTAGGAAAGCATTGAAATATCTCTACAAAATTTACTTAGCGAAATTTCAATATTGAGTAAAATATGTAAACACTGTAAGCCATTCCACATTAAATCAAGTACATTGATATGGATCGAACTGAAAAATGGACGATTTTGACATGCGAGAGTGTTCTTCTGGGAGTGCGATATATCGTGGCGTACCGAATGTAACGTTTTATTTGTAATTATAATAGCAGTAGTACCTTATAATATTGTTTTGGATGTAACGGAGTGAGCTGGTAAAATTATTTTTACAACTATAGTAGGATATATATAAAACATTTATTTTGTATAGAACTGTCAAACATAAGTGTTAAATATAAGATTTAAAATATCTTCATTTTATTTTTATATTTGCACACCTGTATTCGTATCTAACTGTAAATGTGTGTTCATTTTTTATTAGATGCAATTAACTGTGTAATAAATATCTATATAACGATAAAAATCCATTTTTTCGTAATTCCAATGCAGCCAACAATTTTTTTTCCAATTGCTGTGTATAACTTATGTATAGTATGTAAAAATCTTCGTAGTTGTTTCGAGAAATAAACAAATGATATTTATTAAAAATAAACCGCTGATTTTTATTTTCCCCTCTCAATAACTTGTATTATATTATATTCATAACCAGCTGAGAAATCGTGAAAGTCAGCTGTTTTTATTACCGGCGAATTAATCTACCTCAAGGCCCAAAGTACTGGCAACATGGGCAGTTACCCGGGCTTAGGGACGCCATTAAAAAAAGAAAAAGGTGAAAATAAATAAAAATTGTTTCAATCTGACGTTTTTAATACGGGAAAAGGCAGTTTCATCTATATACAATATATACATAATTAAATATAAAGAGAGTCAATTTTAAAGATGCTCGTAGTCAAATTTGTAATGTAAATTCTTGCGGATTTTTTTTTTATTGTAATTGTCATGATACATCTTCAGATAGTAACCTAATATCTATATTTTTAATTTCTTCCGTGTGATCTTTTTAGAAGAGGCGCTGAAATTAACTAGGACATCGGCAACTATAAGACAGGCCCTTCCTCTAGAATGTAAATAAATATAATATATACTTCGAAATCTGTCAATGTACATATAATTTAAGATTAGCTAAACGAATCAAGCATAGTTTGTTTTAATTAATGCGATATCACCATGACAACAAAAATAGACATTAAAAATAATAACAAGTAATTTGAGCAATGTAACATTACAATATAAAAAAAATCTATATGCCTACTTTAGACTCATATATCTGAAATATGATATTCAATCACTCATAAATATATCTAACCATAAGTCAAACGACATATTCTATAATAGATTAGTTTTAATTTAATTAATATCAAAAGTATTTAATCCCTTTGTTTTAAAATGTTACGAAGTGAAAGCCGACCAGAACTACCGCATCCGTATAAATGCAAAGCTGTACAAACAAATTAAGTACAAGATGAATAGTATTCATTATATTGGGGTCGAGAAGATTAATAAGGGCAAGGTTAAGTTATTAAATGTCTTTTGCACAACATAAAGTTTATAAAAATAATAACAGCTGACACTAGATATTGGAGCATCTCCCCCCGTAGGCGACGGAAGGACAACGATTAGAAAAATGCGGAAAGGCTTTGTTTAGTAACAGGTAAACGAAGCTTTGGCCAAACATGTTTATAAAGGACATCGAGTTTCATAGCCGGCCATGAACCTGAATACATACACTGCAATGTCTATGAAGTAAGTAGTTTATTATTTTTGCAACGACATTATGGCTATAATGTTATTACAATTAATAAACAGATGTCGCTAAACTTTTTTTTCTAACTATAAGAATGGATTAATAAAATATCTGTGATAACAATCTTACCATAAATTTCCACAGATGACTTTATATATCTATTAATCTGCAAATTGTAATATTCAAAATATGTATTATATAATAATATAAAATATATTGTACTATTTAAATCAAAATTAATATGATATAAATTTTTTGTTTGTGTCTGACTCGAAAGTGGATCTCCAATGATGTGAAAACTTGGAGCAGAACATTGTCAGCCAGAAATATGAAAAATCCACACACAGCTGCATCATTTGAACCCATAACATCCTGTTCTATAGTAAGCGCGCTTAACAAATAGACTTCTTCTTCTTCCATGTTCGCTCCCTAAGTGGTGCATATCTAC